>JAWQFJ010015000.1:0-5000 GCA_034096865.1 Theodoxus fluviatilis | reverse complement strand
GCCCCTGGCTGAGCTACTGGAGCAGGCCCCGAAAGCCCAGCAGCCCCTGGCTGAGCTACTGGAGCAGGCCCCGAAAACCCCGCAGCCACGGATTCCAGCTGATGAGGAGGTAATCTAGTTTCTCCGGTCGTATGTTACTGTTCATGCTGTACTCCGGCCCCATACAGATGGGTTGCAGCTGATCACAGCAAATCGGCTTAGGACTACCTTTTCTTCTTGGTGGTATCTCGGGGCACGAGAAAGACTATGTTTTGTCATATCTGATGAATGCGCATGTGTCTTCGGAGACCAAAATCCGAGGCGCACAGGAGACCCAAGTGGAGCAAGGAACGCCATACCCATCCATCATCCATCATCCATCCATCGATCCATCCATCCATCGATCCATCCATCCATCCATCCATCCATCCATCCACCCACCCATCCATCCATCCATCAAAGCATCAATCCATCTATCCATCCACCCAGGGGCAGAGGTAGAGGCGGCTCTGTGCCGTTGCTCTCTGGCAGCAGCAAGGCCACGGCGGCGGTCTGCTTCACAGTTGGTTACTGCTGCCCTCGTCTGCGTCGTGTTGTACTACCTAAACAGTGATAAACACGAGGCAAAGAGGAACACAATGGAAAGACTCTTGACTTTCAAACAGTGATACCTAACGATCAATCGAAGGGAAATTACGATACAGCAAAATGGGATGTCCACCGTCGTCTGAGGCGGTACACATGAAAGCAGCACAAATCAAAAGCATAAAGTGGAAAATGGCAGCAAGAGCAAGAGAAATCACACATACTTCCTGTGGAAAGCGTCTCTCATAGAAATGATCAGCGTGAGTCATCCAGTCAGCAAGGATTCTCTGTATCGGCTAATGTGAATTATACTCCTCCTTTACTACCTGGTAAAATATATACATATAGCGTGGTGCCTTTGTCGTCATTTTTACAGTTGATGCGTGCGAATTGCATAGCGTCAACATACGAGGAATTCCTTAGACATTGTCTTTTGGTATTCATCATTTTTGTTGGATTTTCGCTATTTTTGGTTATATGATGTGAGGTCATAAGTGACTGTGCAAGGAAAAATATGGCAAAAGTAAGAAAAATGACAAAAGTTGGTGTTTCAATCACATTATTATTTATTCAGGCAAATATATTCCAGAAGAACCACCATGCGCAAAGAGGAATTATAAAAACTTTTAACACTAGTGTAACATACAGAGCCGAAACCCTGCTATGGGACAGACAGGAAAAATGTAGGACCACAGGCGGGGACTGAACCCGCGATCTTTCGGTTAGCGCCCGAAAGGCTCTACCAGCTGAGCTACCATGGTCCGCGTTGTCTTCTCCTGTCTACCCTGTATCAGCGACTGCTGACTTAATCTTACATGCCCGGATGATACGAATCCCAATATTTCGTTTTGCTAGTCTTTCCCAGCTGTCACAGGTCTTCCCCTGGTCACCCAGTCTATCCCGAGAGTAATGAAGTTACAGTTTAACATACAGAGCCGAAGCCCTGCGTGGGACAGACAGCGATCTTTTAACACTAAAGTTCAGGAAAGCTATTTCGTAACATAGTGTGCTGACTGATGGCTTTTAAACATGTTGGCTCAAAAACTGTTTTGCCAACTTTAGCCGTGTTGCATGTACGGTCACAAAAATATATGATAGTGGTTTATCATTTAAAGGCCTTTATATTTCCTCGTTCTGTCTTGTGTTCATTATTAGCACGCTCCAGTAATAGAATGTGTGTATGTGAGTGCGTATTTCTCTGTGTGTGTGTGTGTGTGTGTGTGTGTGTGTGTGTGTGTGAGTGTTTCAGTGTTTTTGTTTGTGTGTGTTTGAGTGTGTGTGTTTGAATGCGCGCGCGCGCGCGCGCGTGTGTGTGTGTGTGTGTGTGTTGTGGTGTGTGTGTGTGTGTGTGTGTGTGTGTGTGTGTGTGTGTTTTCAGTTCAGATGAAGAAAAATCTTTACAGAAACACACACAAGTATGAATAATAACGTAAAATTCACCCTTAACACAAAAAGCCCAGGCGGAGATGAATGAGTAATCAGAAATGCAAATGTTGACGTACTAACTTTTCCCAACATCTCTCCCACCAACCCCACCACCACCACCATCTTTCTCTCTCTGTCTCTCTCTCTCTCTCTCTGTCTCTGTCTCTCTCTCTCTCTCTGTCTCTGTGTCTCTGTGTCTCTGTCTCTGTCTCTGTCTCTGTCTCTGTCTCTATCTCTGTCTCTGCCTCTGTCTTTGTCTCTGTCTCTGTCTCTGTCTCTGTCTCTGTCTCTCTCTGTCTCTGTCTCTGTCTCTCTCTGTCTCTGTCTCTGTCTCTGTCTCTCTCTCTCTCTCTCTCTCTCTCTCTCTCTCTCTCTGTCTCTGTCTCTGTCTCTGTCTCTCTGTCTCTGTCTCTGTCTCTCTCTCTGTCTCTGTCTCTCTCTGTCTCTCTCTGTCTCTCTCTCTCTCTCTCTCTCTCTCTCTTGGCCACGCTACCGTCGAGGAAGGACGCACGGCAGAGCTCCTCCGCAGGCTAGCGTGTCGCTGAATGGTGTAGGAGTGATGGACGTGATCACTTCTGACATCTGTGTGTCCCTTATGGTGTGGTGGGTAGGATAATGTAGGCACTACAAACTTTCGAACAATATTTGTTGACTTTTGACTTGTTTTCCGAAGTTGCATTTGGAAATTTTGATCGGAGGTGTGGTAGCTGAGCAGTTATCGCGGATAGCGATGGGTGTTGAGCTTGCACTTTACCGTGCAAGAATAGGAAGTCATGTGGAACGTGCATCTCGCCGCAGGGGCTTCTCGCCCGCTAACGCATTCGATGACGTTTGCGTTTGCGCAGGCCTGTGCATTACTGCAGTCTTTCTCGGTCTGGCGGCAGGACTTGCTCTGCACTTCGCGGCCTCTCTGGAGTGCGTGCAGTGCTTGTGCGCGGCTACGTGTGGGCAACACGTGACGGTAGCTACGATTCAAGATGACCCCCGACCAAAACTTACCCCGGAAGTCATCGCAGAGTTATCTGCTCGGCTCTCTCTTGTTGCGATTTACCGCTCCTGCACGTGTTCTCCGCATGGAATATATCCCGACAAACGACGCATTAGTTGCTTTACGAATTTTTGTGGTTTTGGTGCATTTGTGTAGTTTAACACAAAATGTAGCGTTCAAAAAAGTTTTTCCCCGTGCAAAGCCGTCTCGCCTGCCGGAAATAATATGGGAGTCACCTCCCTGTAGTCTATTTTTAGTCTGGTTTTATAAAACGCGACCGTTGACTGACTTGGCACGCCCGGGGGGTTATGCTAAGATCCGGCCGCGTTAATATATCTGCGTTTTGAGACAAACGTCTTGCTCGGCGGTACTGTACTCCATGCACCTTAACGGTCCGCGTGATTCGGGTGTAATCTTAAGCTAAACGACGTTCCGAATGTTTCCGACTTCGACCATTGCAGCAGCGCCAATAAACGTCGTACAGTGCCGCCGAGCAAGACGTTTGTCACAAAACGCAGATATATTAACGCGGCCGGATCTTAGCATAACTCCCCGGGCGTGCCAAGTCAGTCAGGCGGAGTGGCGGATGCCGTCTCTTTTTAGAGTTGAATTCTCAACACGTCCCGACCAGATAACTCTGCGATGACTTCCGGGGTAAGTTTTGGCCGCTACACGGCTCGAGGACTAGTCACGGCGGCGCTTGTGAACGGGGGCTGGGAGTACTTCAGGTGCAAAGAAGAAAAAACCTTCAAGACCTCCCATTTCTGATTCTCCTGTCAGGGATCGTAGAAAGAAACCCTGGACCGGGCCTCGAGAAGAAACACTTGGGCGATGCTATCGCTGCAATCAGAGCCGACAACGAGAAAAGTCAGAAGATGACTGAGGACAGAATCATTGTGGAGCTTCAGAAATTAGGTTTGCAGATGACGGATATTCAAATGATGATAGATAGCATCGAGTAAGAACTGTTCGAGTTGAAAAATAAGATCGATGCTCAAGAAGAGTACCTTGAGTATGTCAGCGACAGGCAGGCCGCTATGGAAGAACGGATGAATGGGATGGAAGACCACGTCGAAAGACAGGAGCAGCAAAGCAGAAGAGACAACGTCATTCTTTTCAATGAACACGAGATTGTTAATGAATAATAAATATCTAGGGGCACTGTTTAATTCAAAAATGTCTTTTAATCTGTTACAGCTGAACCTCGTTCAGAGGGCTAGAGCTGCACTGATACAGGTGAATAGGTGTCTTAGAAAACTTGCATGGGTTGCACCAGATGTGTATTTTAAACTCTTTGATGCTCAAGTACAACCAGTGTTACTGTACACATCGGAATTGTGGGGATTAAGCGACTGTTCACATGTGGAAGCTGTACATTTGCAGGCCTTAAAAAGGTTTCTTAATGTTCCTCAACAAGCTCCGAATCTCATAGTGTATGGCGAAACTGGCAGATACCCACTATATATAAACGCGTCGATCCGAGCTCTGAAATATTGGTTAAAAGTGTTAAAAATGGATACCTCGAGGTATCCCTTTAAAGCATACAAGTTGATGTCATTATCTGGTAATAATGAAACATCTGCAGACAGGATAAAGATATTGCTGTACAGCTATGGCTTAGGTACAGTCTGGGAAAACCAAAGTGTGCAGAGTGAAACCAATTTCTTGCGGGAGCTAAAAAAACGCATTTTGTACGAATACAGACGCAGGTGATCAGAATCTCTAGCGGGAAGCAGCAGATAAGATTTCTGCAGTTTGTTTAAGTCTGCCTGGGGTAGAGAAAACCATCTCCTTGTACTTGACAAGAAATTTTTTGATGTTGTATATACTAATGTTCGTGTGGATTTTAGTGAACTATTTACCCACAGATTCAGATGTACGAATTCTATTCACATCTATGTCCTGCATGTTATGAATCGGATGAAAGCAAAAAGCACTTCTTACTTGAATGTCCAGTGTTTCAAGACTTGAGAGAAAAATACCTAAGTAAGTGGACAGATGCAGCCAACGATGTCCAGTCTAT
>JAWQFJ010014990.1:0-13764 GCA_034096865.1 Theodoxus fluviatilis | reverse complement strand
CCCATCAATTCCGGCCCCATCAATTCCGGCCCATCAATTCCGGCCCATCAATTCCGGTCCCATCAATTCCGGTCCCATCAATTCCGGCCCCATCAATTCCGGCCCCATCAATTCCGGCCCCATCAATTCCGGCCCATCAATTCCGGCCCATCAATTCCGGCCCCATCAATTCCGGCCCCATCAATTCCGGCCCCATCAATTCCGGCCCATCAATTCCGGCCCCATCAATTCCGGCCCATCAATTCCGGCCCCATCAATTCCGGCCCCATCAATTCCGGCCCCATCAATTCCGGCCCCATCAATTCCGGTCCCATCAATTCCGGCCCCATCAATTCCGGCCCCATCAATTCCGGCCCAATCAATTCCGGCCCCATCGCTTCCGGCCCCATCAATTCCGGCCCATCAATTCCGGCCCCATCAATTCCGGCCCCATCAATTCCGGCCCCATCAATTCCGGCCCATCAATTCCGGCCCCATCAATTCCGGTCCCATCAATTCCGGTCCCATCAATTCCGGTCCCATCAATTCCGGTCCCATCAATTCCGGTCCCATCAATTCCGGTCCCATCAATTCCGGCCCATCAATTCCGGTCCCATCAATTCCGGCCCATCAATTCCGGCCCCATCAATTCCGGCCCCATCAATTCCGGCCCCATCAATTCCGGCCCCATCAATTCCGGCCCCATCAATTCCGGCCCCATCAATTCCGGCCCCATCAATTCCGGCCCCATCAATTCCGGCCCATCAATTCCGGCCCCATCAATTCCGGCCCATCAATTCCGGCCCCATCAATTCCGGCCCCATCAATTCCGGCCCCATCAATTCCGGCCCCATCAATTCCGGTCCCATCAATTCCGGTCCCATCAATTCCGGTCCCATCAATTCCGGTCCCATCAATTCCGGTCCCATCAATTCCGGCCCATCAATTCCGGCCCCATCAATTCCGGCCCCATCAATTCCGGCCCATCAATTCCGGCCCATCAATTCCGGCCCCATCAATTCCGGCCCATCAATTCCGGCCCCATCAATTCCGGCCCCATCAATTCCGGCCCATCAATTCCGGCCCATCAATTCCGGCCCCATCAATTCCGGCCCATCAATTCCGGCCCCATCAATTCCGGCCCCATCAATTCCGGCCCCATCAATTCCGGCCCCATCAATTCCGGCCCCATCAATTCCGGCCCATCAATTCCGGCCCCATCAATTCCGGCCCCATCAATTCCGGCCCCATCAATTCCGGCCCATCAATTCCGGTCCCATCAATTCCGGTCCCATCAATTCCGGCCCCATCAATTCCGGCCCCATCAATTCCGGCCCCATCAATTCCGGCCCCATCAATTCCGGCCCCATCAATTCCGGCCCCATCAATTCCGGCCCATCAATTCCGGCCCCATCAATTCCGGCCCCATCAATTCCGGCCCAATCAATTCCGGCCCATCAATTCCGGCCCCATCAATTCCGGCCCCATCAATTCCGGCCCCATCAATTCCGGCCCCATCAATTCCGGCCCCATCAATTCCGGCCCCATCAATTCCGGCCCCATCAATTCCGGCCCATCAATTCCGGCCCCATCAATTCCGGCCCCATCAATTCCGGCCCCATCAATTCCGGCCCATCAATTCCGGCCCATCAATTCCGGCCCCATCAATTCCGGTCCCATCAATTCCGGTCCCATCAATTCCGGTCCCATCAATTCCGGTCCCATCAATTCCGGCCCATCAAATCCGGCCCCATCAATTATCAATTCCGGCCCCATCAATTCCGGCCCCATCAATTCCGGCCCCATCAATTCCGGCCCCATCAATTCCGGCCCATCAATTCCGGCCCATCAATTCCGGCCCCATCAATTCCGGCCCCATCAATTCCGGCCCCATCAATTCCGGCCCCATCAATTCCGGCCCATCAATTCCGGCCCCATCAATTCCGGCCCCATCAATTCCGGCCCATCAATTCCGGCCCCATCAATTCCGGCCCCATCAATTCCGGCCCCATCAATTCCGGCCCCATCAATTCCGGCCCCATCAATTCCGGCCCCATCAATTCCGGCCCCATCAATTCCGGCCCATCAATTCCGGCCCCATCAATTCCGGTCCCATCAATTCCGGCCCCATCAATTCCGGCCCATCAATTCCGGCCCATCAATTCCGGCCCATCAATTCCGGCCCATCAATTCCGGCCCCATCAATTCCGGCCCATCAATTCCGGCCCCATCAATTCCGGCCCCATCAATTCCGGCCCATCAATTCCGGCCCATCAATTCCGGCCCATCAATTCCGGCCCATCAATTCCGGCCCATCAATTCCGGCCCATCAATTCCGGCCCCATCAATTCCGGCCCCATCAATTCCGGCCCCATCAATTCCGGCCCATCAATTCCGGCCCCATCAATTCCGGCCCCATCAATTCCGGCCCATCAATTCCGGCCCCATCAATTCCGGCCCATCAATTCCGGCCCCATCAATTCCGGCCCATCAATTCCGGCCCATCAATTCCGGCCCCATCAATTCCGGCCCATCAATTCCGGCCCCATCAATTCCGGCCCCATCAATTCCGGCCCCATCAATTCCGGCCCCATCAATTCCGGCCCCATCAATTCCGGCCCCATCAATTCCGGCCCCATCAATTCCGGCCCCATCAATTCCGGCCCCATCAATTCCGGCCCCATCAATTCCGGCCCATCAATTCCGGCCCCATCAATTCCGGCCCCATCAATGCCGGCCCCATCAATTCCGGCCCATCAATTCCGGCCCCATCAATTCCGGCCCCATCAATTCCGGCCCCATCAATTCCGGCCCCATCAATTCCGGCCCATCAATTCCGGTCCCATCAATTCCGGTCCCATCAATTCCGGTCCCATCAATTCCGGCCCATCAATTCCGGCCCCATCAATTCCGGCCCCATCAATTCCGGCCCCATCAATTCCGGCCCCATCAATTCCGGCCCCATCAATTCCGGCCCATTCAATTCCGGCCCATCAATTCCGGCCCCATCAATTCCGGCCCCATCAATTCCGGCCCCATCAATTCCGGCCCCATCAATTCCGGCCCCATCAATTCCGGCCCCATCAATTCCGGCCCATTCTATACGGGCCCCATAAATTCCGGCCCATCAATTCCGGCCCCATCAATTCCGGCCCCATCAATTCCGGCCCCATCAATTCCGGCCCATCAATTCCGGCCCATCAATTCCGGCCCATCAATTCCGGCCCATCAATTCCGGCCCATCAATTCCGGCCCCATCAATTCCGGTCCCATCAATTCCGGTCCCATCAATTCCGGTCCCATCAATTCCGGCCCCATCAATTCCGGCCCCATCAATTCCGGCCCCATCAATTCCGGCCCCATCAATTCCGGCCCCATCAATTCCGGCCCCATCAATTCCGGCCCCATCAATTCCGGCCCCATCAATTCCGGCCCATCAATTCCGGCCCCATCAATTCCGGCCCATCAATTCCGGCCCCATCAATTCCGGCCCCATCAATTCCGGCCCCATCAATTCCGGCCCCATCAATTCCGGCCCCATCAATTCCGGCCCATCAATTCCGGCCCC
The DNA here is from genome assembly GCA_034096865.1 of Theodoxus fluviatilis. Taxonomy (NCBI): domain Eukaryota; kingdom Metazoa; phylum Mollusca; class Gastropoda; order Cycloneritida; family Neritidae; genus Theodoxus; species Theodoxus fluviatilis. Next base: position 10,217 of record JAWQFJ010014990.1, on the reverse strand, counting down.
ATCAATTCCGGTCCCATCAATTCCGTTCCATCAATTCCGGTCCCATCAATTCCGGCCCAAACAATTCCGGCCCCATCAATTCCGGCCCCATCAATTCCGGCCCCATCAATTCCGGCCCCATCAATTTCGGGCCCATCAATTCCGGCCCCATCAATTCCGGCCCCATCAATTCCGGCCCCATCAATTCCGGCCCCATCAATTCCGGCCCCATCAATTCCGGCCCCATCAATTCCGGCCCATCAATTCCGGCCCCATCAATTCCGGCCCATCAATTCCGGTCCCATCAATTCCGGCCCCATCAATTCCGGCCCATCAATTCCGGCCCCATCAATTCCGGCCCATCAATTCCGGCCCCATCAATTCCGGCCCCATCAATTCCGGCCCCATCAATTCCGGCCCATCAATTCCGGCCCCATCAATTCCGGCCCATCAATTCCGGCCCCATCAATTCCGGCCCATCAATTCCGGCCCCATCAATTCCGGCCCCAGCAATTCCGGTCCCATCAATTCCGGCCCCATCAATTCCGGCCCCATCAATTCCGGCCCCATCAATTCCGGCCCCATCAATTCCGGCCCCATCAATTCCGGCCCCATCAATTCCGGCCCCATCAATTCCGGCCCCATCAATTCCGGCCCCATCAATTCCGGCCCCATCAATTCCGGCCCCATCAATTCCGGTCCCATCAATTCCGGTCCCATCAATTCCGGTCCCATCAATTCCGGCCCACATCAATTCCGGCCCCATCAATTCCGGCCCCATCAATTCCGGCCCCATCAATTCCGGCCCCATCAATTCCGGCCCCATCAATTCCGGCCCCATCAATTCCGGCCCCATCAATTCCGGCCCATCAATTCCGGCCCCATCAATTCCGGTCCCATCAATTCCGGCCCCATCAATTCCGGCCCATTCAATTCCGGCCCCATCAATTCCGGCCCCATCAATTCCGGCCCATCATTCCGGCCCATCAATTCCGGCCCCATCAATTCCGGCCCCATCAATTCCGGCCCCATCAATTCCGGCCCCATCAATTCCGGCCCCATCAATTCCGGCCCCATCAATTCCGGCCCCATCAATTCCGGCCCCATCAATTCCGGCCCCATCAATTCCGGCCCCATCAATTCCGGCACCATCAATTCCGGCCCCATCAATTCCGGTCCCATCAATTCCGGTCCCATCAATTCCGGTCCCATCAATTCCGTCCCATCAATTCCGGTCCCATCAATTCCGTCCCATCATTTCCGGTCCCATCAATTCCGGTCCCATCGATTCCGGTCCCATCGATTCCGGTCCCATCAATTCCGGTCCCATCATTTCGGTCCCATCATTCCGGTCCCATCAATTCCGGTCCCATCAATTCCGGTCCCATCATTCCGGTCCCATCAATTCCGGTCCCATCAATTCCGGTCCCATCAATTCCGGTCCCAGCAATTCCGGTCCCATCAATTCCGGTCCCATCAATTCCGGTCCCAGCAATTCCGGTCCCAGCAATTCCGGTCCCAGCAATTCCGGTCCCAGCAATTCCGGTCCCAGCAATTCCGGTCCCAGCAATTCCGGTCCCAGCAATTCCGGTCCCAGCAATTCCGGTCCCAGCAATTCCGGTCCCAGCAATTCCGGTCCCAGCAATTCCGGTCCCAGCAATTCCGGTCCCAGCAATTCCGGGCCCAGCAATTCCGGTCCCAGCAATTCCGGTCCCAGCAATTCCGGTCCCATCATTGCCGGTCCCATCATTGCCGGTCCTATCAATTCCGGTCCCATATATTCCGGTCCCATCACTTCCGGTCCCATCAATTCCGGTCCCATCAATTCCGGTCCCATCACTTCCGGTCCCATCAATTCCGGCCCCATCAATTCCGGCCCCATCAATTCCGGCCCCATCAATTCCGGCCCCATCAATTCCGGCCCCATCAATTCCGGCCCCATCAATTCCGGCCCCATCAATTCCGGCCCCATCAATTCCGGCCCCATCAATTCGGCCCCATCAATTCCGGCCCCATCAATTCCGGCCCCATCAATTCCGGCCCCATCAATTCCGGCCCATCAATTCCGGCCCCATCAATTCCGGCCCCATCAATTCCGGTCCCCTCAATTCCGGTCCCCTCAATTCCGGTCCCCTCAATTCCGGTCCCCTCAATTCTGGTCCCCTCAATTCCGGTCCCCTCAATTCCGGTCCCCTCAATTGCGGTCCCCTCAATTCCGGTCCCCTCAATTCCGGTCCCCTCAATTCCGGTCCTTTCAATTCCGGTCCCCTCAATTCCGGTCCCATCAATTCCGGTCCCATCAATTCCGGTCCCATCAATTCCGGTCCCATCAATTCCGGTCCCATGAATTCCGGTCTCATGAATTCCGGTCCCAGGAATTCCGGTCCCATGAATTCCGGTCCCATCATTTCCGGTCCCATCAATTCCAGTCCCATCAATTCCGGTCCCATCAATTCCGGTCCCATCATTTCCGGTCCCATCAATTCCGGTCCCATCAATTCCGGTCCCATCAATTCCGGTCCCATCAATTCCGGTCCCATCAATTCCGGTCCCATCAATTCTGGTCCCATCAATCCGGCCCCATCAATTCCGGCCCCATCAATTCCGGCCCCATCAATTCCGGCCCCATCAATTCCGGCCCCATCAATTCCGGCCCCATCAATTCCGGCCCCATCAATTCCGGCCCCATCAATTCCGGCCCCATCAATTCCGGCCCCATCAATTACTGGCCCCATCAATTCCGGCCCCCTCAATTCCGGCCCCATCAATTCCGGCCCCATCAATTCCGGTCCCATCAATTCCGGTCCCATCAATTCCGGTCCCCTCAATTCCGGTCCCCTCAATTCCGGTCCCCTCAATTCCGGTCCCCTCAATTCCGGTCCCATCAATTCCGGTCCCCTCAATTCCGGTCCCCTCAATTCCGGTCCCCTCAATTCCGGTCCCATCAATTCCGGTCCCCTCAATTCCGGTCCCATCAATTCCGGTCCCATCAATTCCGGTCCCCTCAATTCCGGTCCCATCAATTCCGGTCCCATCAATTCCGGTCCCATCAATTCCGGTCCCATGAATTCCGGTCCCATGAATTCCGGTCTCATGAATTCCGGTCCCAGGAATTCCGGTCCCATGAATTCCGGTCCCATCATTTCCGGTCCCATCAATTCCAGTCCCATCAATTCCGGTCCCATCAATTCCGGTCCCATCAATTCCGGTCCCATCAATTCCGGTCCCATCAATTCCGGTCCCATCAATTCCGGTCCCATCAATTCCTGTCCCATCAATTCCGGTCCCATCAATTCCGGTCCCATCAATTCCGGTCCCATCAATTCCGGCCCCATCAATTCCGGCCCCATCAATTCCGGCCCCATCAATTCCGGCCCCATCAATTTCGGCCCCATCAATTCCGGCCCCATCAATTCCGGCCCCATCAATTCCGGCCCCATCAATTCCGGCCCCATCAATTCCGGCCCCATCAATTCCGGCCCCATCAATTCCGGCCCCATCAATTCCGGCCCATCAATTCCGGCCCCATCAATTCCGGCCCCATCAATTCCGGCCCCATCAATTCCGGCCCCATCAATTCCGGCCCCATCAATTCCGGCCCCATCAATTCCGGCCCCATCAATTCCGGCCCCATCAATTCCGGCCCATCAATTCCGGCCCATCAATTCCGGCCCATCAATTCCGGCCCCATCAATTCCGGCCCCATCAATTCCGGCCCCATCAATTCCGGCCCATCAATTCCGGCCCCATCAATTCCGGCCCCATCAATTCCGGTCCCATCAATTCCGGTCCCATCAATTCCGGTCCCATCAATTCCGGCCCCATCAATTCCGGCCCCATCAATTCCGGCCCATCAATTCCGGCCCCATCAATTCCGGCCCCATCAATTCCGGCCCATCAATTCCGGCCCATCAATTCCGGTCCCATCAATTCCGGTCCCATCAATTCCGTCCCATCAATTCCGGTCCCATCAATTCCGGCCCCATCAATTCCGGCCCATCAATTCCGGCCCATCAATTCCGGCCCCATCAATTCCGGCCCATCAATTCCGGCCCATCAATTCCGGCCCCATCAATTCCGGCCCCATCAATTCCGGCCCCATCAATTCCGGCCCATCAATTCCGGCCCCATCAATTCCGGCCCCATCAATTCCGGCCCATCAATTCCGGCCCCATCAATTCCGGCCCATCAATTCCGGCCCCATCAATTCCGGCCCCATCAATTCCGGCCCATCAATTCCGGCCCCATCAATTCCGGCCCCATCAATTCCGGCCCATCAATTCCGGCCCCATCAATTCCGGCCCCATCAATTCCGGCCCCATCAATTCCGGCCCCATCAATTCCGGCCCCATCAATTCCGGCCCCATCAATTCCGGCCCCATCAATTCCGGCCCATCAATTCCGGCCCCATCAATTCCGGCCCATCAATTCCGGCCCATCAATTCCGGTCCCATCAATTCCGGCCCATCAATTCCGGCCCATCAATTCCGGCCCCATCAATTCCGGCCCCATCAATTCCGGCCCCATCAATTCCGGCCCATCAATTCCGGCCCATCATTCCGGCCCCATCAATTCCGGCCCCATCAATTCCGGCCCCATCAATTCCGGCCCCATCAATTCCGGCCCATCAATTCCGGCCCCATCAATTCCGGTCCCATCAATTCCGGCCCATCAATTCCGGCCCATCAATTCCGGCCCCATCAATTCCGGCCCATCAATTCCGGCCCCATCAATTCCGGCCCCATCAATTCCGGCCCATCAATTCCGGCCCCATCAATTCCGGCCCATCAATTCCGGTCCCATCAATTCCGGCCCATCAATTCCGGTCCCATCAATTCCGGCCCATCAATTCCGGCCCATCAATTCCGGCCCCATCAATTCCGGCCCCATCAATTCCGGCCCCATCAATTCCGGCCCATCAATTCCGGCCCCATCAATTCCGGCCCCATCAATTCCGGCCCCATCAATTCCGGCCCCATCAATTCCGGCCCCATCAATTCCGGTCCCATCAATTCCGGCCCCATCAATTCCGGCCCATCAATTCCGGTCCCATCAATTCCGGCCCCATCAATTCCGGCCCATCAATTCCGGCCCCATCAATTCCGGCCCATCAATTCCGGCCCATCAATTCCGGCCCCATCAATTCCGGCCCCATCAATTCCGGCCCATCAATTCCGGCCCCATCAATTCCGGCCCCATCAATTCCGGCCCCATCAATTCCGGCCCCATCAATTCCGGCCCCATCAATTCCGGCCCATCAATTCCGGCCCCATCAATTCCGGCCCCATCAATTCCGGCCCCATCAATTCCGGCCCCATCAATTCCGGCCCATCAATTCCGGCCCATCAATTCCGGCCCCATCAATTCCGGCCCATCAATTCCGGCCCCATCAATTCCGGCCCATCAATTCCGGCCCATCAATTCCGGCCCCATCATTCCGGCCCCATCAATTCCGGCCCCATCAATTCCGGCCCATCAATTCCGGCCCCATCAATTCCGGCCCCATCAATTCCGGCCCCATCAATTCCGGCCCCATCAATTCCGGTCCCATCAATTCCGGCCCAATCAATTCCGGCCCATCAATTCCGGCCCATCAATTCCGGTCCCATCAATTCCGGTCCCATCAATTCCGGTCCCATCAATTCCGGCCCATCAATTCCGGCCCATCAATTCCGGCCCCATCAATTCCGGTCCCATCAATTCCGGTCCCATCAATTCCGGTCCCATCAATTCCGGTCCCATCAATTCCGGTCCCATCAATTCCGGTCCCATCAATTCCGGGCCCATCAATTCCGGTCCCATCAATTCCGGTCCCATCAATTCCGGTCCCATCAATTCCGGTCCCATCAATTCCGGCCCCATCAATTCCGGCCCCATCAATTCCGGCCCCATCAATTCCGGCCCCATCAATTCCGGCCCCATCAATTCCGGCCCCATCAATTCCGGCCCCATCAATTCCGGCCCCATCAATTCCGGCCCCATCAATTCCGGCCCATCAATTCCGGCCCCATCAATTCCGGCCCCATCAATTCCGGCCCCATCAATTCCGGCCCCATCAATTCCGGCCCCATCAATTCCGGCCCCATCAATTCCGGCCCCATCAATTCCGGCCCCATCAATTCCGGCCCCATCAATTCCGGTCCCCATCAATTCCGGTCCCATCAATTCCGGCCCCATCAATTCCGGTCCCCATCAATTCCGGTCCCATCAATTCCGGTCCCATCAATTCCGGTCCCATCAATTCCGGTCCCATCAATTCCGGTCCCCATCAATTCCGGTCCCATCAATTCCCGTCCCCATCAATTCCGGTCCCATCAATTCCGGTCCCATCAATTCCGGTCCCATCAATTCCGGTCCCATCAATTCCGGTCCCATCAATTCCGGTCCCATCAATTCCGGTCCCATCAATTCCGGTCCCATCAATTCCGGTCCCATCAATTCCGGTCCCATCAATTCCGGTCCCATCAATTCCGGTCCCATCAATTCCGGTCCCATCAATTCCGGTCCCATCAATTCCGGTCCCATCAATTCCGGTCCCATCAATTCCGGTCCCATCAATTCCGGTCCCATCAATTCCGGTCCCATCAATTCCGGCCCCATCAATTCCGGCCCCATCAATTCCGGCCCCATCAATTCCGGCCCCATCAATTCCGGCCCCATCAATTCCGGCCCCATCAATTCCGGCCCCATCAATTCCGGCCCATCAATTCCGGCCCCATCAATTCCGGCCCCATCAATTCCGGCCCATCAATTCCGGCCCATCAATTCCGGCCCCATCAATTCCGGCCCCATCAATTCCGGCCCCATCAATTCCGGCCCCATCAATTCCGGCCCCATCAATTCCGGCCCCATCAATTCCGGCCCATCAATTCCGGTCCCATCAATTCCGGCCCCATCAATTCCGGTCCCATCAATTCCGGCCCCATCAATTCCGGTCCCATCAATTCCGGGCCCATCAATTCCGGTCCCATCAATTCCGGTCCCATCAATTCCGGTCCCATCAATTCCGGTCCCATCAATTCCGGTCCCATCAATTCCGGTCCCATCAATTCCGGTCCCATCAATTCCGGCCCATCAATTCCGGCCCCATCAATTCCGGCCCCCTCAATTCCGGCCCCATCAATTCCGGCCCCATCAATTCCGGCCCCATCAATTCCGGCCCCATCAATTCCGGCCCCATCAATTCCGGCCCCATCAATTCCGGCCCCATCAATTCCGGCCCATCAATTCCGGCCCCANCAATTCCGGCCCCATCAATTCCGGCCCATCAATTCCGGCCCCATCAATTCCGGCCCCATCAATTCCGGCCCCATCAATTCCGGCCCATCAATTCCGGCCCCATCAATTCCGGCCCCATCAATTCCGGCCCCATCAATTCCGGTCCCATCAATTCCGGTCCCATCAATTCCGGTCCCATCAATTCCGGTCCCATCAATTCCGGTCCCATCAATTCCGGCCCCATCAATTCCGGCCCATCAATTCCGGCCCCATCAATTCCGGCCCCATCAATTCCGGCCCCATCAATTCCGGCCCCATCAAATCCGGACCCAGCAATTCCGGCCCCATCAATTCCGGCCCATCAATTCCGGCCCCATCAATTCCGGCCCCATCAATTCCGGCCCCATCAATTCCGGCCCCATCAATTCCGGCCCCATCAATTCCGGCCCCATCAATTCCGGCCCCATCAATTCCGGTCCCATCAATTCCGGTCCATCAATTCCGGTCCCATCAATTCCGGTCCCATCAATTCCGGTCCCATCAATTCCGGTCCCATCAATTCCGGTCCCATCAATTCCGGCCCCATCAATTCCGGCCCCATCAATTCCGGCCCAATCAATTCCGGCCCCATCAATTCCGGCCCCATCAATTCCGGCCCCATCAATTCCGGCCCCATCAATTCCGGCCCCATCAATTCCGGCCCCATCAATTCCGGCCCATCAATTCCGGCCCCATCAATTCCGGCCCCATCAATTCCGGCCCATCAATTCCGGCCCCATCAATTCCGGCCCCATCAATTCCGGCCCATCAATTCCGGCCCCATCAATTCCGGCCCATCAATTCCGGCCCCATCAATTCCGGCCCCATCAATTCCGGCCCATCAATTCCGGCCCATCAATTCCGGTCCCATCAATTCCGGTCCCATCAATTCCGGTCCCATCAATTCCGGTCCCATCAATTCCGGCCCCATCAATTCCGGCCCCATCAATTCCGGCCCCATCAATTCCGGCCCATCAATTCCGGCCCCATCAATTCCGGCCCCATCAATTCCGGCCCCATCAATTCCGGCCCCATCAATTCCGGCCCATCAATTCCGGCCCCATCAATTCCGGCCCCATCAATTCCGGCCCATCAATTCCGGTCCCATCAATTCCGGCCCCATCAATTCCGGCCCATCAATTCCGGTCCCATCAATTCCGGCCCCATCAATTCCGGCCCATCAATTCCGGCCCCATCAATTCCGGCCCCATCAATTCCGGCCCCATCAATTCCGGCCCCATCAATTCCGGCCCCATCAATTCCGGCCCCATCAATTCCGGCCCCATCAATTCCGGCCCCATCAATTCCGGCCCCATCAATTCCGGCCCATCAATTCCGGCCCCATCAATTCCGGTCCCATCAATTCCGGCCCATCAATTCCGGTCCCATCATTCCGGTCCCATCAATTCCGGTCCCATCAATTCCGGTCCCATCAATTCCGGTCCCATCAATTCCGGTCCCATCAATTCCGGTCCCATCAATTCCGGTCCCATCAATTCCGGTCCCATCAATTCCGGTCCCATCAATTCCGGCCCATCAATTCCGGTCCCATCAATTCCGGCCCCATCAATTCCGGTCCCATCAATTCCGGTCCCATCAATTCCGGTCCCATCAATTCCGGTCCCATCAATTCCGGTCCCATCAATTCCGGTCCCATCAATTCCGGTCCCATCAATTCCGGTCCCATCAATTCCGGTCCCATCAATTCCGGTCCCATCAATTCCGGTCCCATCAATTCCGGTCCCATCAATTCCGGTCCCATCAATTCCGGTCCCATCAATTCCGGTCCCATCAATTCCGGTCCCATCAATTCCGGTCCCATCAATTCCGGTCCCATCAATTCCGGTCCCATCAATTCCGGTCCCATCAATTCCGGTCCCATCAATTCCGGCCCAATCAATTCCGGCCCCATCAATTCCGGCCCCATCAATTCCGGCCCCATCAATTCCGGCCCCATCAATTCCGGCCCCATCAATTCCGGCCCCATCAATTCCGGCCCATCAATTCCGGCCCCATCAATTCCGGCCCCATCAATTCCGGCCCCATCAATTCCGGCCCCATCAATTCCGGCCCCATCAATTCCGGCCCCATCAATTCCGGCCCCATCAATTCCGGCCCATCAATTCCGGTCCCATCAATTCCGGCCCCATCAATTCCGGCCCATCAATTCCGGCCCCATCAATTCCGGTCCCATCAATTCCGGCCCATCAATTCCGGTCCCATCAATTCCGGCCCCATCAATTCCGGTCCCATCAATTCCGGCCCATCAATTCCGGTCCCATCAATTCCGGTCCCATCAATTCCGGCCCCATCAATTCCGGCCCCATCAATTCCGGCCCCATCAATTCCGGCCCCATCAATTCCGGCCCATTAAAATCCGGCCCATTCATTACCGGCCCATCAATTCCGGCCCCATCAATTCCGGCCCCATCAATTCCGGCCCCATCAATTCCGGCCCCATCAATTCCGGCCCATCAATTCCGGCCCCATCAATTCCGGCCCCATCAATTCCGGCCCCATCAATTCCGGCCCCATCAATTCCGGCCCATCAATTCCGGCCCCATCAATTCCGGCCCCATCAATTCCGGCCCCATCAATTCCGGCCCCATCAATTCCGGCCCCATCAATTCCGGCCCCATCAATTCCGGCCCCATCAATTCCGGCCCATCAATTCCGGCCCATCAATTCCGGCCCCATCAATTCCGGCCCCATCAATTCCGGCCCATCAATTCCGGCCCCATCAATTCCGGCCCCATCAATTCCGGCCCCATCAATTCCGGCCCCATCAATTCCGGCCCCATCAATTCCGGCCCATCAATTCCGGCCCATCAATTCCGGCCCCATCAATTCCGGCCCCATCAATTCCGGCCCCATCAATTCCGGCCCCATCAATTCCGGCCCATCAATTCCGGCCCCATCAATTCCGGCCCATCAATTCCGGCCCCATCAATTCCGGCCCATCAATTCCGGCCCATCAATTC
>JAWQFJ010014985.1:0-14841 GCA_034096865.1 Theodoxus fluviatilis | reverse complement strand
GTATATGCCTATGTGCATGTGTGTATGTTTGTGTGTTGTTGTGCCCTACTAGGGTAGATCTGTCACTTTAGTCCCCATATAGCACTCAGCTCTCACAGGTGGCTTCAACTAGCTGTAGCATGCCAGAAAATGTCAGCACCTCTACTGCCTCATCCCCCCCATGTGTGCCCAATATATTCCCACTATATATACCCACTATATGCCCGATATGTGCCCAATAAATACCCGATATATCCAATATTATCTCAATATGTGCCCAATATATGCCCAATATGTGCCCAATATATTACCAATATATGCCCAATATGTGTCCAATAGGTGGGAGAATCTTTCAGGTCTGGATGGGCCTAATCAGTCACCTGCGGATCCATCATACCTCATACGAAGTTATTGTCTCCTTCGCCTTCGAAAGAGGAGCAAGTGGATTGATTTGTTTGTGTTTGTATGAGTTGTATGTGTGCATGCGTTTTTGAATGTGAGATTGTGTAGACGTGCGTGTACCTGTGTTTTTATGAGTGGTCTGTGTGTGTACGTGTGTGTATGTGTGTATGTGTGTGTGTGTTTGTGCGCGCGCGTGCGCGCGTGTGTAAGTATGTGTGTAAGTGTGTGTGTAAATGTTCGTGTGTTATGTATGAGTGCTATGTGCGGGTTTTAGAATCCCCTTCCGGAAAAGTTATATGAGTTTGGGTGAAGATATACGCGGCGCGTGATATCCATCCTAAGTTTTCCTTTATCCCTAATTTCTCTCCTCTTTCTTTCCTGAAATACCCATGCCCTCTGCGTGATGGTGGGACGCACCGTGGGTTGCTATGTCGGTCAAGGTCAGGGTGACGGAGATGTAAAGATAGCCCAGTTGCCTGACTAACAGGCTGGTTTGAATCGGTCTCTCCAAGTGCAGCTATATTTGTCGATATATCACAAAGTAAAGAGAGCTTCTGGGCCCACTGAGAGTGAACGACAACGATCATGTGACAGTTAGTTTATTGCTTTTAACTTAGCTTCAGTTAACCTTATTTATACAGTGTTCCACAAGCAAGTTGGTTCTTATTATGTTTACGTGTGTGCAACTACGATCTGTATTAGCGTATCTGTCAATAAAGACACACACACAGGCATGTGTGCTGCTCAGTGCCTTTGCACCGACCCATCCCCGTGCCCCCACCTCCACCTACCCCAAATCACTTCTTTCCTAAGCCCTACTCCCTCCTCCTTTTCCCTTCATATTCATTCCAGCCTCTTCTTTTCTTTTTTACCTCCCCCTCCTCCCCCGCGCCCTAATCCCCTAAATACCCCTACCTCGCCTCCCCTTTTCAACTGTATGTCGACGTCAAATCGTGTTTGATTTCTCTTTTTTTAATTTATTTTGTCTGTTTGTGTGTTTGTTGCGGAGTGTTCTCTCTCTGCCTCTAAATCTGGCCGAGAGCAGAGGTGGTTTCCCTAGAGTGAGTGGACAGACGGACAGATGGATGGATGGATGGATGTTTGGATGGATGTTTGGATGGATGTTTGGATGGATGGATGTTTGGATGGATGGATGGAAGGACGGACGGACGGATTGATGGATGGATGTTTGGATGGATGTTTGGATGGATGTTTGGATGGATGGATGTTTGGATGGATGTTTGGATGGATGGATGTTTGGATGGATGGATGGATGGATGGATGGATGGAAGGACGGACGGACGGATGGATGGATGGATGTTTGGATGGATGTTTGGATGGATGTTTGGATGGATGGATGTTTGGATGGATGGATGGATGGATGTTGGATGGATGGATGGATGATGGATGGATGATGAATGGATGGTTGGATGGATGGATGGATGGATGGATGGATGGATGGATGGATGGATGGACGGACGGATGGATGGATGTTTGGATGGATGGATGTTTGGATGGATGGATGGATGTTTGGATGGATGGATGGATGGATGGATGTTGGATGGATGGATGGATAATGGATGGATGATGAATGGATGGTTGGATGGATGGATGGATGGATGGATGAATGGATGGACGGACGGACGGATGGATGGAAGGATGGATGGATGGATGGATGGATGATGGATGGATGGATGAATGATGGATGGATGATGAATGGATGGATGGATGGATGGATGATGAATGGATGGATGGATGGATGGATGAATAGATGGATGGATGGATGGATGGATGGATGGATGGATGGATGGAAGGACGGATGGATGGAAGGATGGATGGATGATGGACGGATGGATGGATGGATGGAAGGACGGATGGATGGAAGGATGGATGGATGAATGGATGGATGGAAGGACGGATGGATGGAAGGACGGATGGATGGAAGGATGGATGGATGATGGATGGATGATGAATGGATGGTTGGATGGATGGATGGATGAATGGATGGACGGACGGACGGATGGATGGAAGGATGGATGGATGGATGGATGGATGGATGGATGATGGATGGATGGATGAATGATGGATGGATGATGAATGGATGGATGGATGGATGGATGATGAATGGATGGATGGATGGATGGATGGATGAATGGATGGATGGATGGATGATGAATGGATGGATGGATGGATGGATGGATGGATGGATGGATGGATGGATGGATGGATGGATGGAAGGACGGACGGACGGACGGACAGACGGACGGATGGATAGATGGATGGATGGATGGATGTTTGGATGGATGGATGGATGATGGATGGATGGATGAATGAATGGATTGAAGGATGGATATATGGATGGATGATGGATGGATGATGGATGGATGATGGATGGAGGATGGATGGATGGAGGATGGATGATGGATGGATGGATAGATGGCTGGCTGGCTGGCTGGCTGGATCATGGATGGATGAATAGATGGATAGATGGATGGATGGTTGGAGGATGGATGGTTGGATGGATGGATGATGAATGAATGGATGGATGATGGATGGATGGATGGATGGATGGATGGATGGATGGATGGATGGATGGATGGATGGATGGATGAATGGATGGATAGATGGATGGATGGTTGGTTGGGTGGATGGATGGATGTATGGATGGGTGGATGGATAGATGGATGGATGGATCGATAGATGGATGGATGGTTGGATGGATGATGGATGATGGATAGATGGATAGATGGATGGATGGATGGATGGATGGAAGGATGGATGATGGATGGATGGATGGATGGATGGATGGATGGATGATGGATGGATAATGGATGGAAAAGGCATTACGACATGTGTAGCCAAAAAGATAACAAACGACCGGAGCCTCTCGATGTCCCCACATCAGCTGGAACCCCCGGCTGCTGGGTTTACAGGCCCTGCTCCAGTGGCTCAGCCAGGGGCCTGCACCAGTAGCTCAGCCAGGGGCTGCTCCAGTGGCTCAGCCAGGGGCTGCTCCAGTAGCTCAGCCAGGGGCTGCTCCAGTAGCTCAGCCAGGGGCTGCTCCAGTAGCTCAGCCAGGGGCCTGCTCTAGTAGCTCAGCCAGGGGCCTGCTCTAGTAGCTCAGCAAGGGGCTGCTCCAGTAGCTCAGCCAGGGGCTGCTCCAGTAGCTCAGCCAGGGGCCTGCTCCAGTAGCTCAGCCAGGGGCCTGCTCCAGTAGCTCAGCCAGGGGCTGCTCCAGTAGCTCAATGGATGGATGTTTGGATAGATGGATGTTTGGATGGATGGATGGATGTTTGGATGGATGGATGGATGGATGGATGTTGGATGGATGGATGGATAATGGATGGATGATGAATGGATGGTTGGATGGATGGATGGATGGATGGATGAATGGATGGACGGACGGACGGATGGATGGAAGGATGGATGGATGGATGGATGGATGATGGATGGATGGATGAATGATGGATGGATGATGAATGGATGGATGGATGGATGGATGATGAATGGATGGATGGATGGATGGATGAATAGATGGATGGATGGATGGATGGATGGATGGATGGATGGATGGAAGGACGGATGGATGGAAGGATGGATGGATGGATGGATGGATGGATGGATGGAAGGACGGATGGATGGAAGGATGGATGGATAGACGATGGATGGATGGAAGGACGGATGGATGGAAGGACGGATGGATGGAAGAATGGATGGATGGAAGATGGATGGATGATGAATGGATGGTTGGATGGATGGATGGATGGATGGATGGACGGACGGACGGATGGATGGAAGGATGGATGGATGGATGGATGGATGGATGGATGATGGATGGATGGATGAATGATGGATGGATGATGAATGGATGGATGGATGGATGGATGGATGGATGGATGGATGGATGGATGGATGGATGGATGGATGATGAATGGATGGATGGATGGATGGATGGATGGATGGATGGATGGATGGATGGATGGATGGATGGATGGATGGATGGATGGATGGATGGATGGATGGAAGGACGGACGGACGGACGGACAGACGGACGGATGGATAGATGGATGGATGGATGGATGTTTGGATGGATGGATGGATGATGGATGGATGGATGAATGAATGGATTGAAGGATGGATATATGGATGGATGATGGATGGATGATGGATGGAGGATGGATGGATGGAGGATGGATGATGGATGGATGGATAGATGGCTGGCTGGCTGGCTGACTGGATGATGGATGGATGAATAGATGGATAGATGGATGGATGGATGGCAGGATGGATGGTTGGATGGATGGATGATGAATCAATGGATGGATGATGGATGGATGGATGGATGGATGGATGGATGGATGGATGGATGGATGGATGGATGGATGAATGGATGGATAGATGGATGGATGGTTGGTTGGGTGGATGGATGGATGTATGGATGGGTGGATGGATAGATGGATGGATGGATCGATAGATGGATGGATGGTTGGATGGATGATGGATGATGGATAGATGGATAGATGGATGGATGGATGGATGGATGGAAGGATGGATGATGGATGGATGGATGGATGGATGGATGGATGATGGATGGATAATGGATGGAAAAGGCATTACGACATGTGTAGCCAAAAAGATAACAAACGACCGGAGCCTCTCGATGTCCCCACATCAGCTGGAACCCCCGGCTGCTGGGTTTACAGGCCCTGCTCCAGTGGCTCAGCCAGGGGCCTGCTCCAGTAGCTCAGCCAGGGGCTGCTCCAGTGGCTCAGCCAGGGGCTGCTCCAGTAGCTCAGCCAGGGGCTGCTCCAGTAGCTCAGCCAGGGGCTGCTCCAGTAGCTCAGCCAGGGGCCTGCTCTAGTAGCTCAGCCAGGGGCCTGCTCTAGTAGCTCAGCAAGGGGCTGCTCCAGTAGCTCAGCCAGGGGCTGCTCCAGTAGCTCAGCCAGGGGCCTGCTCCAGTAGCTCAGCCAGGGGCCTGCTCCAGTAGCTCAGCCAGGGGCTGCTCCAGTAGCTCAGCCAGGGGCCTGCTTTAGTAGCTCAGCCAGGGGCCTGCTCCAGTAGCTCAGCCAGGGGCTGCTCCAGAAGCTCAGCCAGGGGCCTGCTCCAGTAGCTCAGCCAGGGGCCTGCTCCAGTAGCTCAGCCAGGGGCCTGCTCCAGTAGCTCAGCCAGGGGCTGCTCCAGTAGCTCAGCCAGGGGCCTGCTCTAGTAGCTCAGCCAGGGGCCTGCTCCAGTAGCTCAGCCAGGGGCCTGCTCCAGTAGCTCAGCCAGGGGCCTGCTCCAGTAGCTCAGCCAGGGGCCTGCTCTAGTAGCTCAGCCAGGGGCCTGCTCCAGTAGCTCAGCCAGGGGCCTTCTCCAGTAGCTCAGCCAGGGGCCTGCTCCAGTAGCTCAGCCAGGGGTTTGCTCTAGTAGCTCAGCCAGGGGCCTGCTCCAGTAGCTCAGCCAGGGGCCTTCTCCAGTAGCTCAGCCTGGGGCCTGCTCTAGTAGCTCAGCCAGGGGCCTGCTCCAGTAGCTCAGCCAGGGGCCTTCTCCAGTAGCTCAGCCTGGGGCGGCCCCAAGCAGCCAACGAAGCTATCGGCGTCCTCGGGTTAGAGTCAGCTCATTCAGACCCAAACGTAGGTTAAACTACCCAGCTAGATCGAGGCAACCCATGCGCCACGACAACCTGCTCGCCTTTCATTGATTCCACAAATGAATGGTGTTGGACCACAAACAAGTCACACCTACTCATTCACTACTTACGAATTGTATGGGCATACGCAGCGGGCTTGTTCTTACCCCAAATCCTCACGGAGACAGAGGGAACGGATAGAGAGGGGGGGGGGGGGGGAGGGGAAAGAGAATGCAAGGAAGGGGGGGGGGGGAGGGAGACAGGGGAAGAGACAAGTAGGAAGGGAGTGGGTGGGTGGGTGGGTGGGTGGGTGGAAGGGGGGTGGTGGTGGAAAATGGGTGATGAAAAACACTGATCGCGGATGAGAGGCCAAGAGGATTAGACCTCTACTCTGTGGTGCGTGTCTGTAGCGATTTGTTTTCTCGTCTGACACGGGCTTTCTTCGTAGCTCTGCGTTCTAGAAAGCCCTTTGCCCTCAATGCCTGGCAACGCAATCCCCCTCGCCGTGCACCCCATGCACCCCATGCACTCCCATTCTCCGTCCGGGGGGATGTGGGGGGGGGGGGAGAACAGACCCCCTGCATCCTCCTGCGCGAGTAGTGCAAGGCCAAAGACTGGGGCATGGTGTCTTGACTTGCTTCTACGAGTGCTGCAACCAAAAATGGTGATGTGGGTAGTCAGTGGATTTGCATAGCCGACAAAGACTGTAGACCGTGAAGCATATCCCATCCATCCGTCCGTCCGTCAGCCCATCCATCCATCCATACGTCCGTCGACGTCCGTCCGTCCGTTCGTCCATCCGTCCATGTTATCCATCCATCCATCCATCACCTAGCCTGCTTTACAACCAACCAGGCCGCCAGCCAGCGAGCCAGCTGTCTGTTCTCCCGTCTCTCCATCTGTCCATGTACTCCAACCCTCACTCCTATCATCTCGTTCAGGTATCTATATACATGTATCTATACATCTCTCTCTCTCTCTCTCTCTCTCTCTCTCTCTCTCTATATATATATATATATATATATATATATATATATATATATATATATATTCTCGTATCCCCCCACCCCTTTGTGGGTTGGGGGTAAGAATAGACCCACCACGTCTCCCTACCTGATACGTGGAAAGCTAGGGAAATCGTGATTCGACTTGCTCTTCCCCTGACTTGTAGGGATTTCGTGATCAATGGCCTTACATATCCCGCAAAGGGTGATTGATTGGCGTTGAAACTCCATTTAATAATTCATTTATTCATTCATTGGTTCAATATTCATTCATCCATCCATTAACTCATCCATTTTTTCATTCATCCTTTGTATTCATTCTTGTCCCCAAACACTTCATTCATAATGGCTGTAGATCTAAACTTGTCCAGCGGCACTCATCAACTGGAGCCCACCTGACCAAGGGAGGACCGACGGTCGTGGGCACCTTGTGTCCGTCGTTCCCGTCCTGCGACTTGACGCAGGGAGGGGGGGGGCCATGAGACGGGGGTGATCGGTCGTAAGGGGTTTTGGGTTCTTGAAAGGGACAGTGTTGGACAGTGGGAGATGTCGGGTTGACGGGGAAAGAGACAGTGTTGGACAGTGGGAGATGTCGAGTTGACGGAGAAAGTTAGTGTTGGACAGTGAGAGATGTTGTGTTGACGGGAAAGTTGCCGGCGTGGGAGCGGCCGCTGGGTGGACAACCATCTTGTTGTTGTGGTGTGGTTTGGGTGGACTGTGGTTTGTTGTGGTATAATTTTTGGGTTTTCAGGGTGAGTGATAGTGTATTGTCACATGTGATTGGGTTATCGTGTGAAGGAGAATGTAGTTTCACATGTGGTAGGGTGAAGGTGTGTGTGTGGGATAGAACTGTTTGATGTGTCATAGTTAGTTACATAAGTTTTTTTTTTTGTTGTTCATCGGATATCATCACCAGCCATCCTTTTCATCGTTTCCATTTGATTCTGCGGGGTGCTAAGGGTGGGGTTAATAAATATTTTCTTGTTTCAAAAAGTGTGTCAATAATTGTTTTAGTAGGGGTTTGAGTTCCTGACTCCTTCTGCCTGAGAGGGTAAGGGCCCACCCAGCGCGTGTGGTCGCGACAGATGGCATGGATAGCATGTATGTATGTGGCATGGATATATGGCAAGGATGGCATGGAATGCATGGATGGCATGGATGAAAAGCATGGATGGCGTGGATGGCATGTATATATGTGGTATGGATGGCATGGATGGCATGGATGGCATGTATATATGTGGCATGGATATGTGGCAAAGATGGCATGGATGGAAGGCATGGAAGGCATGAATATATGTGGCATGGATGGCATGTATATATGTGGCACGTGGCATGCGAGCGTCACTGCTGTGACACTTGCAGTGAATACCACCGGTCCTGTCGCCACTTGAGCTGACATAATTCCCCTTTTGTTCGCTTTCTCCGTTTACCGCTTCAGTCGGAGGCAGAAGTAGCAAGGCTCCTCTGTACAATCCGTTGATATTATGTGGTCATCAAAACTTAAAACACTTTGAAGAAACTCTCCACGCGAAATTTCTTTGCTGTTTCTCCTGAATACATTTGGTTTCATTATGTCAAGTGGTGTTTTGGCTTTTGTGTTCTCCTTAATGTTGAATTAGTCTACACAACTGTTAAACCACATCAAATCTGTAAACATTTTTCTGTACACGCCCATCACAGTGGCAAACATTGAATCAGTCTACACAACTTTTCAATCACTTTAACCCTGTAAACATATTCCCTGTGTACTTCTATCACAACTTTTCAATCACTTTAACCCTGTAAACATATTCCCTGTGTATTTCTATCACAACTTTTCAATCACTTTAACCCTGTAAACATATTCCCTGTGTATTTCTATCACAACTTTTCAATCACTTTAACCCTGTAAACATATTCCCTGTGTATTTCTATCACAACTTTTCAACCACTTTAACCCTGTAAACATATTCCCTGTGTATTTCTATCACAACTGTTCAACCACTTTAACCCTGTAAACATATTCCCTGTGTATTTCTATCACAACTGTTCAACCACTTTAACCCTGTAAACATATTCCCTGTGTATTTCTATCACAACTGTTCAACCACTTTAACCCTGTAAACATATTCCCTGTGTATTTCTATCACAGCGGCAGATGCCCTGATGTTGAATCGGTTTACACAACATTTTAATCATCTTAATTCTGTTTAAAAAAATTATGTGCAATCCCATAAGCGACAAATGCCCTGACGTTGAATCAGTCTACACAACCATTAAATCATCTTAACTATGTAAGCATTTTTCTGCACATTCCCATCACAGCGGCAGGCGCCCTGAGTCCGGCCCAACTCAAGAACGACAACCGACGGCGCTGGCACCACATCGAGATGAACCGGAAGCGCTTCCAGCACGCCTTCGAGGCACTGGAGGGGCTGCAGGACGACTTCAACGCCAGCAAGCGCCTCTGGTGGTGGGGGCGTCTTTCCAGGCTGAAGGCCATGATCAAGAAGGTCACTCGTGATGACCTGCTGCAGGTGTAACCCAAGCCAGAAGGGAACACGTGACTCGCGCTTCCTTCCTCCAGCCTTCCTGAAGGCTTCACCCCCACCCCCCACCCCCACCCCCACCCCCACTCCCCACACTGTCCATCCAGCCACTGCCTGCTGTAAAGTTCGGGCTTGGACCTCCACCCGTGTGTTCTCCTTCACACCGGGCAGAATTGCCGCATGGGGATCGCTGTCGATGGAACACCCAAGACTTCACTAGGCACCGTATACAGGCAGGCAGACAGATGGCTGAGTGGGTGGCAACACAGGAGACGTTCACAAGACATGGACGTTCTGCTCTCAGAGAATGTGACGACCTCGGCTGCTGCTGACTTCCCATGCAGGTAGAGCTGGACCTGCGCTGGGTTGCCTGTCGGAGACCAGTCGGGTGTTGCTAGCGCTACATTTGCTTCTCTATTTGCGAGCTTGTATCCATGGCGTTGTCGTCTGGGCCGGGATATCAAGATGAGATAAGTGGGCTCCCTGGCAATGTAAGGGAGTAAAGCAAGGAACGCATTTTGTCATGGTGTCATGTCCATGGCGTTGTCATCTGGGCCGGGATATCAAGATGAGATAAGTGGGCTCCCTGGCAATGTAAGGGAGTAAAGCAAGGAACGCATTTTGTCATGGTGTCACAGTTATAACTTAGAGATTGAAAGCAAAGTTTGGTCACCGTTCCTCATCATTGCATGCAAGGACGAATATTGTTAAAATGTGACTCACAAGAGCTGTAGGTAGAATAGTTGATCTATCGATGATTTAGATTACTTTATTCCTGAAGAATACGGTGCGAATATTTTCATTAACTAGTGTCCTTATACCGAAGAATTTTATGGTGTTAACTCTCTACAGGTAAGTTTTAACATTTAAATAGCTATTTCACTTACAATTTTTAATTTGTAAATAAAGACTTTTTAGCGAAGGGTAATGATATATTTTTGGAAATACAATTCTTGGGAAAACACTATCGCACGCAAAAATAGCATCGCTAGTACCTAACTTATAATTATTTTATCTGTAAATAGTTGGTTTGTTGTAATAAATACAATGAATTCCAAGTATTTTTCTGAAGCAATTTTTATTACTACCCATTGTGAATAAAATGCTTCACACTGTGTCACGTGACAGGAATGAATGCAGTTACCACCATGACATTCGACTCATTGCCACAGTCGTCGTAGTCATCGTCAACGGCCTCGATCGTCTCGCAAGTGTTGCCCAATGTTTATCCTGTATTTTCATATTTCATTTCTAGACGGAACGTCTGAAAAGACGCACAAAATAGAACAACGAATACATTCCCTAGTGCACACACATCTGAAACATTCCTCCTCCTCCTCCTCCTCCTCCTCCTCCTCCTCCTCCTCCTCCTCCTCCTCCTCCTCCTCCTCCTCCTCCTCCTTCTGCTCCTGCTCCTGCTCCTGCTCCTCCTTCTCCTCCTCCTCCTCCTCCTCCTCCTCCTCCTCCTCCTCCTCCTCCTCCTCCTCCTCCTCCTCCTCCTCCTCCTCCTCCTCCTCCTCCTCCTCCTCCTCTTCTTCCTCCTCCCATTCATCTTCTCTTCCTTCCTCCATTCTTCTTCTCCGTCCTTCTTCCATTCTTCTTCTCCTTCTTTCTTCCATTCTT
The DNA here is from genome assembly GCA_034096865.1 of Theodoxus fluviatilis. Lineage (NCBI taxonomy): Eukaryota > Metazoa > Mollusca > Gastropoda > Cycloneritida > Neritidae > Theodoxus > Theodoxus fluviatilis. The sequence continues at coordinate 3,697 of JAWQFJ010014985.1, read as the reverse complement.
CTTCTTCCATTCTTCTTCTTCCATTCTTCCATTCTCCTTCTTCCATTCTTCTTCTTCACCTTCTTCCATTCGTCCATTCTTCTTCTTCCATTCTTCTTCTTCCATTCTTCCATTCTCCTTCTTCCATTATTTTATTCTTCTTCTTCCATTCTTCTTCTCCTTCTTCCATTCTTCTTCTTCTCCTTCTTCCATTCGTCCATTCTTCTTCCATTCTTTTTTTCCTTCTTCCATTCTTCTTCTCCTTCATCTCCTTATTACACTCTCCTCCTCCTCCTCCTCCTCCTCCTCCTCCTCCTCCTCCTCCTCCTCCTCCTCCTCCTCCTCCTCCTCCTCCTCCTCCTCCTCCTCCTCCTAGTCCTCCTCTCCTCCTCCTCCTCCTCTTCTTTTTCTGGACGATCCATGGTCAAGTCGATCCAAAGAACATGGACACTCGAATGATTATTAGAGGACGTCTGTGCACACCCGGGGATTCGTGGAATTGCACAAATCTCTTGCCGGGCAACACGTGAAAAACAAACGGTACAAAGGCTTTTTCGTGTGCGCACAAACTGTCTCGGGAAGGAGCAAATGTACACAAGCCATGAAACCTGTGATCTACCCTCGATTGATGAGAGGCACAGCGTAGTAAGGAAAAGGCGATAAGCCCTGCTGGTGTTTTCTTGGCTGCAAGATCGTAGGAGTAGAAATGTATGTAACCCTCACTTGAACGCTTGACAGCACGGATGGGTCTTCATGATCTGACCCTTTTTTCGATGCCCCTCACCCCCTACTTTCCTCACCCCTAATCCTTCACCTCACATTCTTCCCACCCCCCACCCCCGGGAACCTCTTTGGGTGGGGCCAGCCCTGACATCTACTGGAGCTGCCCGACGGCCACGCAGCCAGATGTTCCGGCCTGCTGAAAAGTACGTTGTGCCCACCGCCACGACCACAGCGAGCTTCGCTGCAACCCAAAACCTCACGAGCTGTTAGTCAGCGACAGCCGCGCGCCTGAAAGCCGGCAAAGAGGGCGCTGGGAACTGAATTTTCCTTCCCATGCCCTTGGGTGGGCTAACACGTGGCAGAATTTCGATCATGATCGACTTTCTAGATGTTCACAGCTGCTGCCAAACGTTTTTGACCCTCGTGAAATGCAGTCGATTTTCGAAGTGGGGAATAAAGAAGTCGTGAAGGACGACATGTTGGGGTATGTGGATCGAGTGTCTTTGCAAGGGAACTGAACGAGTCCACTAATGCAGGAAGCGAAATTTTGTGACTTTCTGTAGACCCAACTTTTTGCAGTGTGTCAAGTTGTTACAAACCTCACAAGGCCCAAATTTCGATTTAGCTCAGTTTCTCGTGTAAATTTAATCTTAAATTCGATCGTGTGGTCCGGGTCGGATTTTTCAAAGGCGATCTTATGGTTGAAAGCGTGGAATCACAAAGTGTCGGACAAAAAATGTTGGGTTTGTAACCCAATTTCGTTGCGTTTATAATTGTGACGTAATTTTTTTATTTGTAACTCGTTGCTTGCAAATGTGACCGTGAATGTGTAAAACAGGCTAAAGAGTTTAATAATACAAAAAGAACATGGTAATGTACATCTACTGTATTCATCCTCTACTGAAATATCCTTGCTTGTGTCTCTTCCCACCCCCACCATGTTGTGTGTCAGACCTCTCTCCAACCCCCTATTCTGTGATCAATTCAAGCTGACCAGCTCACCACTTTGCGACCCCTTCTCGCTGTGGTTTGATTGTTGGTGCAGCTGCACCTGTCAGTTACTTGTTAGATCAGCGTTACCCGAGATTAGTGAACCGTTCCCCCACTCTGGCACCCGAATTCTAACATTTTGACTATAAACCTGATGTTTTCCCTCGAGTACGACAGCTACTTGCAACGGCATATGATTCATTGAATAGAATAGACTTTGTAATGCTGATTGAAGCAACATTTGTAAGAAGTACTTTCAAAGTTAGTTAAAATAAGTAATATCTCTTGTCAACCAAATTGAAGCACAAACCCAGGAACCAGGGTTAGGACTTGGGAAACAATCCACACCCTGGCTCCTGTGAAGTCCGTGCATCCGCTTGTTAAGGGGGAACAGCACACGAGACGAGAGAGACTACTGCCACCGAGGTCTTGGGTTGGTCCAGGCAATTATCATCAAACCTCGGACCAGCCAGGAGCTCCTGTAACCATGGGTTAATAAAGTTGTGGAAAGCAGCTACGACTTGTCTCATACCTGCGCCCGTCTACCATTAAGCCTCGAGCCCCCCACAGCTCGAATTTACCACCGGTTTATCTACATCTTCACACTTCTTTTTTTCATCTCGGAGTTTCTCGTGTAAATTTAAACTTAAATTCGATTGTGTGCTCTGGGTTAGTTTTACCAAAGGCAATTTTATGAATGAAAGCGTAGAATCGCAAAGTACTCGACATAAAATGTTTGATTTGGAACCCAAATTCATTGCTTTTATAATTGTAACATAAATGTTTGATTTGTAACCGTAACTCATTGCTTGCGAATGTGACCGTGAATGTGTAAAACAGGTTAAAGCATTGATATTACAAAAACAATAACAATAACAAGATTCTTCACCAGTTAGATTGTATAGGTTTCACTGCAAGTTCCAGAGAAATAGACGTGTTTACAGCAAATTATTTTTGCGATTAAAAAATACTTTTGTGTAGAGCTACATAAAATAATACACTACACACACATACACACACATATTGTACCTGCAGCAGCTGCTCTCCCGACACTGCGCCCCTAGAAATCTGAGGTCTGGTGCTTCTCATCTCCTCAGGGTGCCACCGACAAGGTCTTCGTCCGGGGATCGAGCTTTCTGCTCTGCTGCATCAGTCCTATGGAATCAACTGCCAGAGGCGTTGCGTCAGGAGCCAAAGAAGAAGAGGTTCAGAGGAGGCCTCAAGACGTGCCTTTTCCGCCAAGCGCGTCTTGCTGACTAGGGGATCCTAGTCGACCCCTACTAGGGACATCCTGGCACCATGGAAAATTCGTGACATTTTTTTTTGGGTGTGCATGCGCCAGTAGTGTTGGAGGTCTTTATCTGGTATTGGTCTGTCTGTGTGTCGTCTCTGTGTATGTGTGTCTTCTGAATGTTTTCTTTGTGCATGTGTGTCTGTCTGTCTGTCTGTCTAACTGTCTGACTCTCTGCCTGCAGTTGCTGCCTGATGCGTGGTGCCACCGTCCTGTGTCGTAGTGATATGTGTTGGTCTAGCATGGTACTTTGGGCTGGGGGGAAGGTGTGGGCTTAAACCTTATACACACACACACACACACACAACACACACACGTCGTACACGACGACCACACAACACACACACCAACACACCGCGCGCTGGCGCGGTAAACTCACGAAAGGTATTGAACTTGGTTTAACTTAAACTCGTTCCTGGGTCACGTGTATAGCTTATGTGTGAGTGTCTGTGGGTGATGTGTGTCTGCTGCCTGTAGCATGCCTTTTCTGTATAGGCTTAAGGTTTCAAAAGGCTGGGGAGTGCGTCGACTGGCACGCGTGAAAAGAGTGTGTCATGGTATGTTTTGTCGTTTAGCCAGCAACATGGTGCTCGTGTGTAGATGTGTAAGGACAGAATACAGAAGGTGGGGTTGTATCGACGCTGTTTGCGCACATGGGTAGCCTGTGTGCTCTCCACAGACGCGCCGCCGCCAACGTTCTGCTCGTGCCCAAGG
>JAWQFJ010014981.1:0-18576 GCA_034096865.1 Theodoxus fluviatilis | reverse complement strand
TAGCAGTAGTAGCAGTAGTAGTAGTAGTAGCAGCAGTAGCAGCAGTAGTAGTGGCAGTAGTAGTAGTAGTAGCAGTGGCAGCGGGAGCAGCAGTAGTAGTAGTAGCAGTAGTAGCAGTAGCAGCAGCAGTAGTAGTGGTAGTAGTAGTAGTAGTAGTAGTAGTAGTAGCAGTACCAGCAGTAGCAGCAATGGTAGTAGCAGTAGTAGTAGTAGTGGTGGTAGTAGTAGTAGTAGCAGTAGCAGCAGCAGTAGTAGTGGTAGTTGTAGTACTAGTAGCAGTAGCAGCAGTAGCAGCAATGGTAGTGGTAGTAGTAGTAGTAGTACGAACGAACGAACGAACGAAAATTTTTATTGTGAAGGCCAGTCCGGCCTATTACAATGTGAAGAATTAAACGCGAGGAACAAACGATACGTTAACCTCAACAGAACTGGGAACCAGTTATGGAATGTCCGCGTATCGTAAACAACGGGCAGTTCATGCCCTCGACACGATACTAAGGAGCAGATCGTGCGGATTGCTGTTTTCTCGCTGCTCGCACGCTCCGCCCACGTGGTCGGTCTGCGTCGTCACCGTCCCTGGCGCGGTGTCTCGATGTGGGTCGTGGACCCCCAGGAACAGGAGCAATCTTCGAGTCTTCAGGGGATGGAGCCTTCTTCGGATTGCTGAAATGAGCCATGCCGCAGGGACCAGAAGCTGTCGATGGCATAGACATCCTGTGCAGTGTAGGGGGATCCTTATCTGGAATGGCTCGGAAAGAAATGGCAGCAGCACTTTCTTTTCTAATATCTGTTCTGTTCTGTCGGTTGGCCAGCCGTTCCATAATTTGTCTGAGGACCTCTTCACCAAATCCAAATCCTACTGCGATCTCTTCTTGGGTTGAAGGTGTTGGGGCCGCGATCTCAGAGTTGATGGTGTTGATGATGATGCCTTGGTGTTCAGCTGCAGTTGCTAGAGACAGGTGACTGGTTGCTTCTTGTGTTGTCAAGCTGGTTTGCCCTCCGGTGAGGTCAAAGGTCAAGGGCGCCGTGGCTGTCTGAGGTGGTGACGCTGGAGCACGTGCATTGCATGCATCATCACGTTCAAAAATCCAAATTCGCGCCGGATTCAACTACAGCAGAATTAAGCGAAACGGTTTGAAAAACATCTCCCTCACCCTTGCCTCGGCGATTTTCTGCTCGCCGCTGGTCCCGTCGCTGCTGGGACGGAGGCTTTCGTCGCCACGTTCCTCGCATGGTTTGGTTTGCAGGTAATGGCTGACCGTCGCGCTGCCCGAACCTCAAAACAACGGTGGTGTTACCCGCTTCCCCGACGACTTTCCAAGATGACAGTTCTTGAGTTGCAAGCAGGGACGACAGCGACGCTTCTGCCCCAGCTGGTAGACCGGCGACTGGCATAGCGCTGTACTTCTTGTCAAAATCAGCGGAGCTGGCGTGAGCGTGGCTGCACTTGATAAGCCGCAGCGCAGGAGTGTAGTAGTGGTAGTAGTAGTAGTAGTAGTAGTAGTAGCAGTAGTAGTAGTAGTAGTAGTAGTAGTAGCAGTAGCAGCAGCAGTAGTAGTGGTAGTAGAAGTAGTAGTAGCAGTAGCAGCAGTAGCAGCAATGGTAGTAGTAGTAGTAGTAGTAGTAGCAGTAGTAGTAGTAGTAGTAGCAGTGGCAGCAGTAGTAGCAGTGGTAGTAGCAGTAGTAGTAGTAGTAGTAGCAGTGGCAGCGGGAGCAGCGTGGTTCCGAGTGCAGGGGGGAGGGCGCTACAATTTGAAGTCGCTTCACGGCCGGGAGGTGCGGCGTTGCAAGCTGGACTGGCCCCAGAGTTGCCTGTCTGGGAAAGCTGCCTGACTCGAATTGCCTCCCCCTGCCCAGGAGTACACTGGGTTTAACAAAAAAAGCTGGGCGATAACAGGAAAATAATTTTGATCATTACCGGGAGCATCGTCACCATCGTTTTCATCATTCGTGTTCTTGCCGATCTGGCATTCACTCGTCATACCCCTCTCTCCCCCCATTTCCCCTTACTTACTCACCTCGTTTTTCTTGATATTTAGTATTTGGTTGGTTATTTTTTTGTACTTTCATGTGGCTTTGTCTGTGTGAGTGTTCGTGTTCGTGTTCTATGTTTCTTGTTGACTAATGACTTCTGACGTTTTTGACGACTTTACTGAGACAGAAGCAGCTTGGCCAGGCTGCCTGACGGACAGACTTACTAACGGAAGGATGATGACAAAAACCTGTTGTTTAGCCACTTTCTCTTGTTGATCTTTTCTTTTTCTGTTCTTTTTTGGTTTGTTTTGGCTTTGAATGTCGAAAGGACAAATTTGAGATGTTGTTTGAACTCTAAGTTAGGAATTTACCTTTGTACGTCATATATTGAACGTCATGCACAAAGACACTGTCACTTCCTGTCCATGGGTTTTTGCAGTTAGTTAGAACCCCACGTAAACAGTTTTTTACTTTTTTGATAATTGTACAAGAGGAGTGGAGCTCTTTCCCGTCAGGCTTACCGTGTCATTCACAGTTTTCCATAGCCATGAAATGAAAATGTTAAAGTATTTAAGTAAAAAGTACCTACTTCTAGAAGCGTTGTGAGCCAACCAGTGAATTCAACGTACAAGGGAGCCAAAAGTTAATAACGGAGCATCGTCATCAAATGTGCCCCAAGTCTCTTATAACGTGAACGTATATTATATTCAAAGAAAACCAACGCCGATGTGTTCCGTGTTTATTGACTTAAGCTACCCCAATCTACGGGTGTTGACAATTATTGTGATTTTATCTACAAGGCCGCCTCGCTCTCGGAAGCTAGTACAATTCGTATTTTCTATTTGTAATACTCGAAGTTCGTCACCAACACTGTGCTACACCAGGAACAAGAAGCCGGGTTTACCTGAAGCTTCACGTTCTAACAGACGAGTGTTACTGACCATGAGAGCGGACAACGGTGCAGAGGTGTGAATGTTTCTTCAGAGAACTTCGCCAACCTCACGCACACACATATGGCTCTGATGCCCTGGGGAAGTTTGCAGATTGAGGATTGTAAAACCAAACGGTGGAGGCAGAGATGTGTTCAGGGTTTGGCATGGAAAAGAATGCAGCTTGTCAGCCTGTCGGTCTTTGCAGACAATGCAAGACCATTGACCATGGCAATCACGCAATCACTACAGCTGGTGAGACCACTACAGCTGATTAGACTGTCAAGGCTAAACTTCCCTAGTTACTCACCTGTTAGGAGTCACGCAGGGAGACGTGCTGGATCTATTCTTACCCCCAACCCACAAGGCCCCGTGTTAGGCAGACTGTCTCACATCTTATCTTGGATGTGCTTCAATCACGTGCAACACCCCCACCCCCCACCCCCACCCCCCCCACCCCCAGCCTCACCACCACTCAGACTTTCACCTCAGGGAACCTGTTCCTGATATTAAGGCGCAGCTTGTGTAAATGCTTGTTCCTCATCATCGTGTACCTTTGTTTCCTTTGATGATTGGCGACACTGACCTACGCATGGTCATCGCTGTGGCAATCGCCTTCAGAAATGTCATCCCCCTGCCATTTCAAGCCGAGCATTGAGTCAGTGGCAAACGACCTCTCGCTGCTGTTAGCGAGTCACGACAATGATGCTGCGCTGCGGAGGCGGTACACACAGCAAAGGCGATACGGGGGACATGTGTCGACGATCGGGTGACCTGAAAGTGAAGTGACGGTGATAGCTGTAATGCCCGTGGAGGCAGTGTGCGGACGTCGTCAGGCAGACGACGAGAAAGACAGCAGTGCAGCATAGAGCAGGAGACACGGCAGCAGACGTGTGCTCCAGCAGAGTGCAGACACAGTGCACTGACTGCACTGACTGCAGTCCTGGTACCGAGGTCCCCCCGTAGGTTGGGGGTAAGAATTGACCCACCGCGTCTCCCTGGGCGTTTCACACTGGGTGAATAACTAGGGAACTCGAGAACTGATGTGCCCTTACTCCACCTACTTCCAGTGATTTTCATCATCAAAGGCCTTACATAGACTACAATGGCTGATATGCCGTAAACATTCTTTCATTCATTCACGATATTAAAAAGTAAAAGGTTGTTAACATTTATGCAAAACAGATGTTTAGTCAGAGGCTTCTAAATCATTGCGTGACAATCACTTCGAAGAAATGAGCGATATAAACGTAACAGAATTATCAGTAACAGTCGTCAGACTGTCAGTCCATGCTGAGTGTTTCGTGTTAGAGACGTTTAGATAATTTCCAACAGTGGCTAGAACCACTAGAGGCAATCACAGTGAGAGCAAGTCAGGTCGCGGCATTTCGCATTTTGTGGGGGGGTTTAAAAAGGGTCCAGAAGTGCTTACGAATCGCAAGGTGGGAAGAGCGCAGGGAGACGTCATGCGTCAGATCTTGCGCCCCCAAATCGCACAGGTGAGAGCCATTCAGAGCTTGTAAAAGAAAAAAGCGGGTGTAGGAGAAATCAACGTGGACACAGATCCATGACGCACAGAAAAGGACCTCAAGTTCATTAGAATCATATCATACATGCGTATCAATGCAATAACTGGGACTAGTGAGTCGCGAAATAAAAGGAACATGAGCCAAGTAAAATGAGACCAAAGGAAATGCCACTGAAAAACACATTCTTAAAAACTGTCAACTGATCCAACCTTAGATTTCGAGACATGACAGCCTCACACAGATTGGAGAGCCTGACTGAAATAACAGAATTTGCAGCAAGAAACAGTAATCTACACATCGAACAGCGGTGCGGGCGGGATTGGATTTGGCCACATCAGTCATTCTGTCGTGTAGTGCACATTTCCCAACGAGCAAAGCATGGTATTCAATGTTTCCATAACAGCCTTGTGATTTGATTACATTTCTATCATATCAGGCACGACCGTCCAGAGAATATCATCTGACGCAGCCAAGAATACCATCTGACGCAGCCAAGAATACCATCTGACGCCGCCAAGAATACCATCTGACGCCGCCAAGAATACCATCTGACGCAGCCAAGAATACCATCTGACGCCGCCAAGAATACCATCTGACGCAGCCAAGAATACCATCTGACGCAGCCAAGAATACCATCTGACGCAGCCAAGAATACCATCTGACGCCGCCAAGAATACCATCTGACGCAGCCAAGAATACCATCTGACGCCGCCAAGAATACCATCTGACGCAGCCAAGAATACCATCTGACGCAGCCAAGAATACCATCTGACGCAGCCAAGAATATGATCAGACGCAGCCAAGAATACCATCTGACGCAGCCAAGAATACCATCTGACGCCGCCAAGAATACCATCTGACGCCGCCAAGAATACCATCTGACGCAGCCAAGAATACCATCTGACGCCGCCAAGAATACCATCTGACGCCGCCAAGAATACCATCTGACGCCGCCAAGAATACCATCTGACAAGGCCAAGAATACCATCTGACAAGGCCAAGAATATGATCAGACGCCGCCAAGAATACCATCAGCCGCCGCCAAGAATACCCTCTGACGCAGCCAAGAATACCATCTGACGCCGCCAAGAATACCATCTGACGCCGCCAAGAATACCATCTGACGCAGCCAAGAATACCATCAGCCGCCGCTAAGAATACCATCTGACGCAGCCAAGAATATGATCAGACGGCGCCAAGAATACCATCTGACGCCGCCAAGAATACCATCTGACGCAGCCAAGAATACCATCTGACGCAGCCAAGAATACCATCTGACGCAGCCAAGAATACCATCAGCCGCCGCTAAGAATACCATCTGACGCAGCCAAGAATATGATCAGACGGCGCCAAGAATACCATTAGACGCCGCGAAGAATACCATCTGACGCTGCCAAGAATACCATCTGACGCAGCCAAGAATACCATCTGACGCAGCCAAGAATACCATCAGCCGCCGCTAAGAATACCATCTGACGCAGCCAAGAATATGATCAGACGCCACCAAGAATACCATTAGCCGCCGCGAAGAATACCATCTGACGCTGCCAAGAATACCATCTGACGCAGCCAAGAATACCATCTGACGCAGCCAAGAATACCATCAGCCGCCGCTAAGAATACCATCTGACGCAGCCAAGAATATGATCAGACGGCGCCAAGAATACCATCTGACGCCGCCACGAATACCATCTGACGCAGCCAAGAATATGATCAGACGGCGCCAAGAATACCATCTGACGCAGCCAAGAATACCATCTGACGCCGCCAAGAATACCATCTGACGCAGCCAAGAATACCATCAGACGCCGCCAAGAATACCATCTGACGCAGCCAAGAATACCATCTGACGCAGCCAAGAATACCATCTGACGCAGCCAAGAATACCATCTGACGCAGCCAAGAATACCATCTGACGCCGCCAAGAATACCATCTGACGCAGCCAAGAATACCATCTGACGCAGCCAAGAATACCATCTGACGCAGCCAAGAATACCATCTGACGCAGCCAAGAATACCATCTGACGCAGCCAAGAATACCATCTGACGCAGCCAAGAATACCATCTGACGCAGCCAAGAATACCATCTGACGCCGCCAAGAATACCATCTGACGCAGCCAAGAATACCATCTGACGCCGCCAAGAATACCATCTGACGCAGCCGAGAATACCATCTGACAAGGCCAAGAATATGATCAGACGCCACCAAGAATACCATTAGCCGCCGCGAAGAATACCATCTGACGCTGCCAAGAATACCATCTGACGCAGCCAAGAATACCATCTGACGCAGCCAAGAATACCATCTGACGCAGCCAAGAATACCATCAGCCGCCGCTAAGAATACCATCTGACGCAGCCAAGAATATGATCAGACGCCACCAAGAATACCATTAGCCGCCGCGAAGAATACCATCTGACGCTGCCAAGAATACCATCTGACGCAGCCAAGAATACCATCTGACGCAGCCAAGAATACCATCAGCCGCCGCTAAGAATACCATCTGACGCAGCCAAGAATATGATCAGACGGCGCCAAGAATACCATCTGACGCCGCCACGAATACCATCTGACGCAGCCAAGAATACCATCTGACGCCGCCAAAAATACCATCTGACGCAGTCAAGAATACCATCTGACGCAGCCAAGAATACCATCTGACGCAGCCAAGAATACCATCAGACGCCGCCAAGAATACCATCTGACGCAGCCAAGAATACCATCTGACGCAGCCAAGAATACCATCTGACGCAGCCAAGAATACCATCTGACGCCGCCAAGAATACTATCTGACGCCGCCAAGAATACCATCTGACGCAGCCAAGAATACCATCTGACGCAGCCAAGAATACCATCTGACGCAGCCAAGAATACCCTCTGACGTAGCCAAGAATACCATCAGCCGCCGCTAAGAATACCATCTGACGCAGCCAAGAATACCATCTGACGCAGCCAAGAATACCATCTGACGCAGCCAAGAATACCATCTGACGCAGCCAAGAATACCATCTGACGCAGCCAAGAATACCATCTGACGCAGCCAAGAATATGATCAGACGGCGCCAAGAATACCATCTGACGCCGCCAAGAATACCATCTGACGCAGCCAAGAATACCATCTGACGCCGCCAAGAATACCATCTGACGCAGCCAAGAATACCATCTGACGCAGCCAAGAATACCATCTGACGCAGCCAAGAATACCATCTGACGCAGCCAAGAATATGATCAGACGGCGCCAAGAATACCATCTGACGCCGCCAAGAATACCATCTGACGCCGCCAAGAATACCATCTGACGCAGCCAAGAATACCATCTGACGCCGCCAAGAATAACATCTGACGCCGCCAAGAATACCATCTGACGCAGCCAAGAATACCATCTGACGCAGCCAAGAATACCATCTGACGCAGCCAAGAATACCATCTGACGCCGCCAAGAATACCATCTGACGCCGCCAAGAATACCATCTGACGCAGCCAAGAATACCATCTGACGCAGCCAAGAATACCATCTGACGCAGCCAAGAATACCATCTGACGCCGCCAAGAATACCATCTGACGCAGCCAAGAATACCATCTGACGCAGCCAAGAATACCATCTGACGCAGCCAAGAATACCATCTGACGCAGCCAAGAATACCATCTGACGCAGCCAAGAATACCATCTGACGCAGCCAAGAATATGATCAGACGGCGCCAAGAATACCATCTGACGCCGCCAAGAATACCATCTGACGCAGCCAAGAATACCATCTGACGCCGCCAAGAATACCATCTGACGCAGCCAAGAATACCATCTGACGCAGCCAAGAATACCATCTGACGCAGCCAAGAATACCATCTGACGCAGCCAAGAATATGATCAGACGGCGCCAAGAATACCATCTGACGCCGCCAAGAATACCATCTGACGCCGCCAAGAATACCATCTGACGCAGCCAAGAATACCATCTGACGCCGCCAAGAATACCATCTGACGCAGCCAAGAATACCATCTGACGCCGCCAAGAATACCATCTGACGCAGCCAAGAATATGATCAGACGGCGCCAAGAATCCCATCTGACGCAGCCAAGAATACCATCTGACGCCGCCAAGAATACCATCTGACGCAGCCAAGAATACCATCTGACGCAGCCAAGAATATGATCAGACGCCGCCAAGAATACTATCTGACGCCGCCAAGAATACCATCTGACGCAGTCAAGAATACCATCTGACGCCGCCAAGAATACCATCTGACGCAGCCAAGAATACCATCTGACGCCGCCAAGAATACCATCTGACGCAGCCAAGAATATCATCTGACGCAGCCAAGAATACCATCTGACGCAGCCAAGAATACCATCTGACGCCGCCAAGAATACCATCTGACGCCGCCAAGAATACCATCTGACGCCGCCAAGAATACCATCTGACGCAGCCAAGAATATGATCAGACGGCGCCAAGAATACCATCTGACGCAGCCAAGAATATGATCAGACGGCGCCAAGAATACCATCTGACGCCGCCAAGAATACCATCTGACGCCGCCAAGAATACCATCTGACGCCGCCAAGAATACCATCTGACGCAGCCAAGAATACCATCTGACGCAGCCAAGAATACCATCTGACGCAGCCAAGAATACCATCTGACGCAGCCAAGAATATGATCAGACGGCGCCAAGAATCCCATCTGACGCAGCCAAGAATACCATCTGACGCCGCCAAGAATACCATCTGACGCAGCCAAGAATACCCTCTGACGCAGCCAAGAATACCATCAGCCGCCGCTAAGAATACCATCTGACGCAGCCAAGAATACCATCTGACGCCGCCAAGAATACCATCTGACGCAGCCAAGAATACCATCTGACGCAGCCAAGAATACCATCTGACGCCGCCAAGAATACCATCTGACGCCACCAAGAATACTATCTGACGCCGCCAAGAATACCATCTGACGCCGCCAAGAATACCATCTGACGCCGCCAAGAATACCATCTGACGCAGCCAAGAATACCATCTGACGCAGCCAAGAATACCATCTGACGCCGCCAAGAATACCGTCTGACGCCACCAAGAATACTATCTGACGCAGCCAAGAATACCATCTGACGCAGCCAAGAATATGATCAGACGGCGCCAAGAATACTATCTGACGCCGCCAAGAATACCATCTGACGCAGTCAAGAATACCATCTGACGCCGCCAAGAATACCATCTGACGCAGCCAAGAATACCATCTGACGCCGCCAAGAATACCATCTGACGCAGCCAAGAATACCATCTGACGCAGCCAAGAATACCATCTGACGCAGCCAAGAATACCATCTGACGCCGCCAAGAATACCATCTGACGCCGCCAAGAATATCATCAGCCGCCGCCAAGAATACCATCTGACGCAGCCAAGAATACCATCTGACGCAGCCAAGAATACCATCTGACGACGACCTGACTAAATGCGGGATGAACTGTCAGGACGATCAAGCTAATGGCGTCACCGGCGGGGCGGGAAACGTGCTTCGACACTGCAGGGTTGCGGAGTGGGTAGAGGGAGGGGGTGGTTTGGGTAGAGGGAAGAGGTGGGGTGGGTAGAGGGAGGGGGTGGGGTGGGTAGAGGGAGGGGGTGGGGTGGGTAGAGGGAGGGGGTGGGGTGGGTAGAGGGAGGGGGTGGGGTGGGTAGAGGGAGGGGGTGGGGTGGATAGAGGGAGGGGGTGGGGTGGGTAGAGGGAGGGGGTGAGATGAGTAGAGGGACGAGGTGGGTTGGGTAGAGGGAAGGGGTGGTGTGGGTAGAAGCAGGGGGTGGGATGGGTAGAGGCAGGGTTGCGGGGTGGGTAGAGGCAGGGGGTGGGATGGGTAGAGGCAGGTTTGCTGAGTGGGTAGAGGCAGGGGGTGGGATGGGTAGAGGCAGGGTTGCGGAGTGGGTAGAGGCAGGGGGTAGGATGGGTAGAGGCAGGGTTGCTGAGTGGGTAGAAGCAGGGGGTGGGATGGGTAGAGGCAAGGTTGCGGAGTGGGTAGAGGCAGGGGCTGGGATGGGTAGAGGCAGGGTTGCGGAGTGGGTAGAGGCAGGGGGTGGGATGGGTAGAGGGAGGGGGTGGTTTGGGTAGAGGGAGGGGGTGGGGTGGGTAGAGGGAGGGGGTGGGGTGGGTAGAGGGAGGGGGTGGGGTGGGTAGAGGGAAGGGGTGGTTTGGGTAGAGGGGCGAGGTGGGTTGGGTAGAGGGAAGGGGTAGTGTGGGTAGAGGGAGGGGGTGGGGGGGTAGAGGGAGGCGGTGGTTTGGGTAGAGGGACGAGGTGGGTTGGGTAGAGGGAAGGGATAGTGTGGGTAGAGGGAGGGGTGGGGGGGGGTAGAGGGAGGCGGTGGTTTGGGTAGAGGGACGAGGTGGGTTTGGTAGAGGGAGAGAATGGGTTGGTTAGAGGGAGGGAGTGGGGTGGGTAGAGGGAGGGAGTGGGGTGGGTAGAGGGAAGGGGTGGGGTGGGTAGAGAGAAGGTGTGGAGTGGGTAGAGGAAGGGGGTGGGGTAGCTAGAGGGAAGGGGTGGGGTGGGTAGAGGAAGGGGTGGGGTGGGTAGAGGAAGGGGTGGGGTGGGTAGAGAGAAGGGGTGGGGTGGGTAGAGGGAGAGGGTGGGTTGGTTAGAGGGAGGGAGTGGGGTGGGTAGAGGGAGGGGGTGGGGTGGGTAGAGGAAAGAGGTGGGGTGGGTAGAGAGAGAGAGTGGGTTGGGTAAAGGGAGGGGATGGGGTGGGTAGAGGGAGGGGGTGGGATGGGTAGAGGGAAGGGGTGGGGTGGGTAGAGGGAGAGGGTGGGGTGGGTGGAGGGAGGGAGTGGGGTGGGTATAGGGAAGGGATGCGGTGGGTAGAAGTACAGGGTGGGGTGGGTAGAGGAAGGGGGAGGGGTGGGTAAAGGGAGGGGGTGGGGTGGGTAGAGGGAAGGGGTGGGGTGGGTAGAGGGAAGAGGTGGGGTGGGTAGAGGGAGAGGGTAGGTTGGGTAGAGGGAGGGGGCGGGGTGGGTAGAGGGAAATGGTGGTTTAGGTAGAGGGATAGGGTGGGTTGGGTAGAGGGAGGGGGTGGGGTAGGTAGAGAGAAGGGGTGGGGTGGGTAGAGAGAAGGGTTGGGTTGGGAAGAGGGAGGGGTTGAGGTGAGTAGAGGGAAGAGATGGGGTGGAAAGAGGGAGAGGAGGGGTTGGGTAGAGGGAGGGGGTGGGTTTAGTAGAGGGAGGGGGTGGGGTGGGGAAGGGGAGGGGGTGGGTAGAGGGAGGGGGTGGGTTTAGTAGGGGAGGGGGTGGGGTGGGTAAGGGGAGGGGTGGGGTGGGTAGAGGGAGGGGGTGGGTAGAGGGAGGGAGTGGTTTTGGTAGAGGGAGGGAGTGAGGTGGGTAAGGGGAGTGGTGGTGTGAGTAGAGGAGGGCGATGGGGTGGGTAGAGGGAGGGAGTGAGTTGGGTAGAGGGGGGAATGGGGTGGGTAAGGGGAGGGAGTGGGGTGGGTAAGGAGAGAGGGTGGGTAGAGGGAGAGGGTGGGGTGGTAGTGAGAAGGGGTCGGGTAGGTAGAGGGAGGGGGTGGGTTGGGTAGAGGGAGGGGGTGGGTGGGTAGAGAGAGGGGTGGGATGGGTAGAGGGAGGGGGTGGGGTGGGTAAAGGGAAAGGGTGGGGTGGATAAAGGAAGAGGGTGGGTTGAGTAGAGTGAGGGGGGTGGGGTGGGTAGAGGGAAGGGGTGATTTGGGTAGTGGGAGGGGATGGGGTGGGTTAAGGGAAGGGGTTGGGTGGGTAGAGAGAGAGGGTGGGTTGGATAGAGGGAGGGGGTGGGTTGGGTAGAGGGAGGGGGTGGGGTGGGTAGGGGGAGGGGGTGGGGTTGGTAGAGAGAAGGGGTGGTTTGGGTAGAGGGAGGGGATGGGGTAGGTAGAGAAAAGGGGTGGGGTGGGAAGAGAGAGAGGGTGGGTTGAGTAGAGGGAGGGGGTAGGTTGGGTAGAGGGAGGGGGTGGGGTGGGTAGAAGGAGAGGATGGGGTGAGTAGAGGGAGGGGGTGGGGTCGGTAGAAGGAGAGGGTGAGTTGGGTAGAGGGAGGGGGTGGGGTGGGTAGAGGGAGGGGGTGGGGTGGATAGAGGGAAGGGGTGGGGTGGGTAGAGGGATGATGTGGGTTGGGTAGAGGGAAGGGGTGGGTTTGGTAGACGGAGGGGGTGGGGTGGGTAAGGGGAGGGATGGGTTGGCTACAGGGAGGGGGTGTGGTGGGTTGGGTAGAGGGAGGGGGTAGGTTTGGTAGACGGACAGGGTGGGATGGGTAAGGAGAGGGATGGGTTTGGTAGAGGGAGGGGATGGGTTTGGTAGAGGGAGGGAGTGGGGTGGGTAAGGGGAGGGGTGGGGTGGGCAGAGAGAGGCGATGGAGTATGTAGAGGGAGGGGGTGGGGTGGGTTGAGGGAGAGGGTGGGGTGGGTAGAGGGAGGGAGTGGGGTGGGTAGAGGGACGAGGTGGGTTGGGTAGAGAGAGGCGATGGGGTGGGTAGACGGAGGGGGTGGGGTGGGTAAGGGGAGCGATGGGTTGGCTACAGGGAGGGGGTGTGGTGGGTTGGGTAGAGGGAGGGGGTAGGTTTGGTAGACGGAGAGGGTGGGATGGGTAAGGAGAGGGATGGGTTTGGTAGAGGGAGGGGATGGGTTTGGTAGAGGGAGGGAGTGGGGTGGGTAAGGGGAGGGGTGGGGTGGGCAGAGAGAGGCGATGGAGTATGTAGAGGGAGGGGGTGGGGTGGGTTGAGGGAGAGGGTGGGGTGGGTAGAGGGAGGGAGTGGGGTGGGTAGAGGGAGGGGGTGGGGTGGGTAAAGGGAGGGGGTGGGGTGGGTTGGGTAGACGGAGTGGGTGGGTTTGGTAGAGGTAGGGGGTGGGTTTGGTAGAGGGGTGGAGGTGGGGGGGGTAGAGGGAGGGGGAGGTTTGGGTATAGGGAGGGGGTGGGGTGGGTAGAGGGAGGAGGTGGGGTGGGTAGAGGGAGGAGTGCGGTGCTTAAGGGGAGGGACTGAGTAGAAGGAGAGGATGTTGTGGGTAGAGGGAGGGGGTGGGTGGGTAGAGAGAGGGAATGGGTTGGGTAGAGTGAGGGGGTGGGGTGGGTAAGGAGAGGGGGTGGGTAGTGAGAAGATGTGAGGTAGATAGAGGGAGGGGGTGGGGTGGTTAGAGGGAGGGAGTGGGGTGGGTAAGCGGAGGGGGTGGGTAGAGGGTGGGGTGGGTAGTGGGAGGGGGTGGGGTAGGTGGAGGGAGGGGGGTGGGTTTTGTAGAGGGAGGGGTTGGGGTGGGTAGATGGAGGGGGTGGGATGCGATATGGTTGGATGGGGGAAGAGGGTAGGAAGAGAATGGGGATATAGGAGTTGGGTGGGAAGATGGAGGAGTTGGGTGGGAAGATGGTGGAAGTAAGCAGTCGATGGAGATGGGGATGGGGTTTGGTAGAGGGTGCGGATGGGTGTCAGGTAAATAAAGGGGATAACAGTGTGTGTGTGTGTGTGTGTGTGTGTGTGTGTGTGTGTGTGTGTGTGTGTGTGTGTGTGTGTGTCTGTGTGCGTGCGCGTGCGCGCGCCTGTGTGTGTGTTTGTATATTTGTGTGCACGTTTAGGTTATGTGTACGTGTTAGCGGATATGTGTGTATCTGTGCGCGCGAGCATGACGGAAGGAAGCAGCAGCTTGGGAAGACTGTGCGATGCGAAGGACTTTGGGAAGGGAGAGAGGAGGGCAAATGGGGTCCTGTGAGTCAGAAAACGCGAAGACCACGGTTGAAATTTGTGGTGGGGAAAAAAGGTTCAGGGGCGGGAGAGAAAGGGAACTGAAAGGCACACAGTCGTTCTGGTGTGATGGGAATGGACACAGAGGCAAAGTTTCTGACACACAGCACACACTGCATGGATGGGAGTCTCGGCCAGTAGTGGGGGCGCTCGCCTGGAAAAGGCTGCGTGCCGAGCACACGTCGTGGCCAGCACTTGGCTGATCCTTGAGGCGCATCCAGGGGCAAGGTGCCTAGTCAGCGCTGTCTCTCTGCACACAGGAGTAAAGCCTGGTGCAAGCATTGGGCACTGCTCTGTCTGACTTCTTGGATGATGGTCCTTTATTTCCATAACGGACTAGATTGAAGGCAACAGTGATGGTAGCGACGACGACGAAGACGATGATGATGATGATGATGATGATGATGATGATGATGATGATGATGATGATGATGATGATGATGATGATGATGATGATGATGATGATGATGATGATGATGATGATGATGATGATGACGATGATGATGATGATGATATCATTCTTTCAATGCACATATCACTTTCTGGGCTCAGGAAGGCGTTGTTGCCACATTCAAGACAGCCACCTCTTTAGTGAAGCTGCGTAGTGACCGCAGACGAAGGTGAAAAAACACAGAATTAGCCTTCACACCTAATACTTATCTCAAGCTTAAACACTATCGCCTGTATGAGAAACAGGAAAAACAACATACGGAAAGTCGGCGGTGGACGTCATGAGAAATACGACGATCTCATTCCTTTTTGGGTTTCTACATCACGGAAGTGATGGAAAGGTTCGTCTCTCTTCACATTTCAAAGTTATGTCACCACCGCGTGGGGCGAGGAAGAAGTACCGCATGTTCCTGTCAGAGAGAAGGACTTTTGTGGCAGTGGACACGGAGCCTTTTCTAAGAAATTTAATGAGTCTGAAAAAAGGAGGCAATGACTCGACTCATCTCAAATCAAGCTGGCCTTTCTGGAAAGCGTATTTCATGGAAAGGTTTAAGTCGGTTGATGTTGTTTTTCCCTCCTTCTTTCTGGTTGGCGCATCATCATCAGTTATCGCCATGGGTGGACCACAAAGAACGTGTTGACCCCGTGACGTCGACTGAGCAAGATGAGCAATCGTGGCGTCCATTCCTGGCTGCTGCCAGTGGTTAGACTACGGGTACGGATTTCCTCCTGCGCCTCTCGTGCCTGTTGCCTGGGCAACCCCGATGGCCACGTAAAGAGAGGTCACAATCTTTTGAGGTTCTACGCAGGAGGATGAGAGGAGAATATGATACAGAGACTGGGACAGGGTAGTGGCGGAAACAGATGTGAACAAAGACTAGAAAATAGCAGAGGGTAGGAGAGGGTAGGGGATGGAGATGTGCACTTAACTGTCTTCACCCCAGAAGTCCCGCTGTGTCCGGAAAAACCGGCTCTGTCCATTTGAGAAGGATATGGGAAAGGTATTGAGGTTGAGGGGTTGCATATTTTCATAGATTCTTAGCTATTCTTGTATTTTATTTTTTATGCTCATTATTTGAACCTGACAGGAATGGTGAGTAGTTTCTGAGTGAGAAAAATATGTTGTCATGAAGAAGAAGAATATTTTTTAAAATGTCCACCATGACCTTTCTGAATGAGGTACTGTGTCCTAGACCATATGGATCAGCATGGATTTAGCCAATTGGGAGAGACTTTTCTATTGCTACTTGCATGCTATTCAAAGTGTGTCTGTGCTGCAGATGAGGTGTCCGATGGATTTGGGAAGGAATCGGTGTTGAGGGCCTGTTTGTTTTCATAGATTCTGAGATATACTATTAATTTGAATTTGTATGACCATTATCTGAGCCTCACTAGATAGATGAGTATTGCCTATGTGAGAAAAATATGTTATCAAGAGAAGAAAAAAAAAGAAAAAAAGATCTGAAAGAAAAAATTGTATTATAATTTAATGTTTATTTAAGGTACCCGTTGAATTTTACACGGCAGCCTCCCTTAGTGTGGGGTGAGGAGAGTTAAGGGGAAAAGGAGAGTTGGTGGGAGGAGGGGGGGGGGGGGGGGGGGGGGGGGAGAATGTGATACAAAGACAGGTACAGGAGAGTGATGGGAACAGGTGCTAGATTGGAGACCCGAGAGTAGCAAGAGGTGGGTGTGGATACTTAGAGTTAAAGGAAGAAAAGAAAGTTGGCGGGGTTGGGAGGAGGACAGACACACACACACACACACAGGATGATGGAGGAAATGGAGTGGGTGTGGAGACAGTAGGGATGAGGATCGAGGTGAAAAAGAGCCGCAGAGTATGAGCAAAAAAGAACAAAAAGACAGAGAAGTAGATTGAGGGAAAAAGAGACAAAGAAGACGCAGTGAAAGGTGTCCTAAGACACGCGACGCTAAATGAAGAGAGGATGGACGACAGACTGAAATTAGAAACAACAGGTCGTCTGTCCAGTTGTCATGGTAGTTATGGACGCGTTTGTGCAAATTGACAGCCAAATGTATGTATGACATGTATTTCAAAAAGTTGGAAGTAAAAGTAAAGTTCAGTTGTAACGAAATGGTATATATCCGTCAACGAAAACCCCAAAATCTGTCATAAAAGGCTCAAACAATCTCAAGGCAAACAGAAGAAGTAAGGGTCACATGACTTGTATATTAGATTAAACCAACTCTGGTTAACACGGTGTGAGAATAGACACAGCATGGAGAAAGGCATATACGAGCATACGTTTACGAAGCCCATTTACATCTTGTGCATCGAAAACACGTCAACTACATGCATATCTATCACTAGCTGACATGCATTATATACACAAGTGCCTCAGCGAGCATAAGCACTGAAAAGCACCCACTATCCTCCTTTGTTCATTTGAACACGCAACACATGCACACATGCACACATTCACACACACACACACACACACACACACACACACACACATAACGTGCAAAATATTACGCATACAGAGACAAACACGCCCAAGCCCACAGACAAACACACACACACATGTGCGCGCGTATGCACGTACGCACACACACACACACGCATGCACGCACGCTCGCACGCACGCACGTACGCTCGCACGCACGCACGCACACACACACACACACACACACACACACACACAACAAAAGACAAGTGCAAACATTATACATATAAACATAATCTCTCTCTCCTCTCTCGTCTCTCTCTAACCTGCTCCTCCTCTCTCTCTCTCTCTCTCTGTCTCCATTCCGTCCTTGTGTTTGTTCTGTCTGTGTGTCAGTCCTGTGTGTCAGTGTCTGTTGTGTCTGGCTGTGCTGTCTGGTCTGTGCTGTGGTTGTCTGTCTGTCTGTGTGTCTGTCTGTTGCTGTCTGTCTGTCTGTCTGTCTGTCTGTCTGTCTGTCTGTCTGTCTGTCTGTCTGTCTGTGTGTGTCTGTCTGTCTGTCTGTCTGTCTGTCTGTCGTCTGTCTGTCTGTGTGTCTGTCGGTCTCTGTCTGTGTGTCTGTCTGTCTGTCTGTCTGTCTGTCTGTGCCTGTCTGTCTGTGTCTGTCTGACTGTGTCGTCTGTCTGTCTGTCTGTCTGTCTGTCAGACTGGCTCCTCTGTCAGTCAGTCCAGTGAGTTCAGTCAGTCCAGTCGAATCAGTCCAATCTGTCTATCTGTCAGGCAGTTCAGTCAGTCAGTCAGTGTAGTCAGCCTAAGCAATCAGGCCGTCATTCCGTCTCGCATGCCTACCTAGCCTCTCTCTCTCTCTCCCGCTCTCTCTCTTTCTCTCTCAGCTCCTCTCTCTTCCTCTCTCTCTCTCCTCACTACACCCACTACGCCACACACACACACTACACACAACACACAAACACACACACGTGGTGAAGACAAAATGCACAGTGCATTTCAATATACATAGATTATTCTCTCTCTGCCTCTCTCGTCTCTCTCGTCTCTCTCCTCTCTCCTCTCTTCTCTTCTCTCTCTCATCTCTATATATATATTATAGTATAAATGTGTGTTTGTGGTGTGGTTATGTGTGTGCCTCTGGTCATTGCACACCAACACAAAAACCGCGGAGAAGGTCTGCGCAATACGTTGAGCGTGCTGGTCCAACACAGCATAAGGAGGAAAACAAGTGTTTGGTGTACGGTCCATGAGAGTTAGACTTGCATCCTGAACACGCAAAGTGCCTGCCGTGCCTATACTGCGAGGACAAACACATGAAAGCTACTTGTACGGGGCAGAGAATCGCGCATGTCGTACATTCCCACTCAAGTGGACCGGAACCAACCACAACACACGCCACAACCTCATGCATAAGACATCAACAACAGCACAACCCCAGCCAAACCCGACCCAGGAACAAACACCCACAACGCAAACAAAGACAACACCACACACCAACCCAAGAGCAATGACAACGCACACACAACCCAGCACAACTACAACACTGCGTTACAC
>JAWQFJ010014980.1:12500-30986 GCA_034096865.1 Theodoxus fluviatilis | reverse complement strand
CCCTGGTGTGTGTCTGTGTGGTGCCCTGTGGTGTGTCTGTGTGGTGCCCTGTGGTGTGTCTGTGTGGTGCCCTGTGGTGTGTCTGTGTGGTGCCCTGTGGTGTGTGTGTGTGGTGCCCTGTGGTGTGTCTGTGTGGTGCCCTGTGGTGTGTCTGTGTGGTGCCCTGTGGTGTGTCTGTGTGGTGCCCTGTGGTGTGTCTGTGTGGTGCCCTGGTGTGTGTGTGTGGTGCCCTGTGGTGTGTCTGTGTGGTGCCCTGTGGTGTGTCTGTGTGGTGCCCTGTGGTGTGTCTGTGTGGTGCCCTGTGGTGTGTCTGTGTGGTGCCCTGTGGTGTGTCTGTGTGGTGCCCTGTGGTGTGTCTGTGTGGTGCCCTGGTGTGTCTGTGTGGTGCCCTGTGGTGTGTCTGTGTGGTGCCCTGTGGTGTGTCTGTGTGGTGCCCTGTGGTGTGTCTGTGTGGTGCCCTGGTGTGTCTGTGTGGTGCCCTGTGGTGTGTCTGTGTGGTGCCCTGGTGTGTCTGTGTGGTGCCCTGGTGTGTGTGTGTGGTGCCCTGGTGTGTGTGTGGTGCCCTGGTGTGTCTGTGTGGTGCCCTGGTGTGTGTCTGTGTGGTGCCCTGGTGTGTGTCTGTGTGGTGCCCTGGTGTGTCTGTGTGGTGCCTTGGTGTGTCTGTGTGGTGCCCTGGTGTGTCTGTGTGGTGCCCTGTGGTGTGTCTGTGTGGTGCCCTGTGGTGTGTCTGTGTGGTGCCCTGAGGTGTGTCTGTGTGGTGCCCTGTGGTGTGTCTGTGTGGTTCCCTTGTGTGTCTGTGTGGTGCCCTTGTGTGTCAGTGTGGTGCCCTTGTGTGTCTGTGTGGTGCCCTGAGGTGTGCCTGTGTGGTGCCTTGGTGTGTCTGTGTGGTGCCCTTGTGTGTCTGTGTGGTGCCCTGTGGTGTGTCTGTGTTGTTCCCTTGTGTGTCTGTGTGGTGCCCTGGTGTGTCTGTGTGGTGCCCTGTGGTGTGTCTGTGTGGTGCCCTGGTGTGTCTGTGTGGTGCCCTGGTGTGTCTGTGTGGTGCCCTGGTGTGTCTGTGTGGTGCCCTGGTGTGTCTGTGTGGTGCCCTGTGGTGTGTCTGTGTTGTGCACTGTGGTGTGTCTGTGTGGTGCCCTGGTGTGTCTGTGTGGTGCCCTGGTGTGTCTGTGTGGTGCACTGTGGTGTGTCTGTGTGGTGCCCTGTGGTGTGTCTGTGTGGTGCCCTGGTGTGTCTGTGTGGTGCCCTGGTGTGTCTGTGTGGTGCCCTGTGTGTGTCTGTGTGGTGCCCTGTGGTGTGTCTGTGTGGTGCCCTGGTGTGTCTGTGTGGTGCCCTGGTGTGTCTGTGTGGTGCCCTGGTGTGTCTGTGTGGTGCCCTGGTGTGTCTGTGTGGTGCCCTGTGGTGTGTCTGTGTTGTGCACTGTGGTGTGTCTGTGTGGTGCCCTGGTGTGTCTGTGTGGTGCCCTGGTGTGTCTGTATGGTGCACTGTGGTGTGTCTGTATGGTGCCCTGTGGTGTGTCTGTATGGTGCACTGTGGTGTGTCTGTATGGTGCCCTGTGGTGTGTCTGTGTGGTGCCCTGTGGTGTGTCTGTGTGGTGCCCTGTGGTGTGTCTGTGTTGTTCCCTTGTGTGTCTTTGTGGTGCCCTGGTATGTCTATGTGGTGCCCTGAGGTGTGTCTGTGTGGTGCCCTGTGGTGTGTCTGTGTGGTGCCCTGTGGTGTGTCTGTGTGGTGACCTGTGGTGTGTCTGTGTGGTGCCCTGTGGTGTGTCTGTGTGGTGCCCTGAGGTGTGTCTGTGTTGTTCCCTTGTGTGTCTTTGTGGTGCCCTGGTATGTCTATGTGGTGCCCTGAGGTGTGTCTGTGTGGTGCCCTGTGGTGTTTCTGTGTGGTGCCCTGTGGTGTGTCTGTGTGGTGCCCTGTGGTGTTTCTTGTGGTGCCCTGTGGTGTGTCTGTGTGGTGCCCTGGTGTGTGTCTGTGTGGTGCCCTGTGGTGTGTGTCTGTGTGGTGCCCTGTGGTGTGTCTGTATGGTGCCCTGTGGTGTGTCTGTATGGTGCCCTGTGGTGTGTCTGTGTGGTGCCCTGTGGTGTGTCTGTGTGGTGCCCTGTGGTGTGTCTGTGTGGTGCCCTGTGGTGTGTCTGTGTGGTGCCCTGGTGTGTCTGTGTGGTGCCCTGGTGTGTCTGTGTGGTGCCCTGGTGTGTCTGTGTGGTGCCCTGTGGTGTGTCTGTGTGGTGCCCTGTGGTGTGTCTGTGTGGTGCCCTGTGGTGTGTCTGTGTGGTGCCCTGTGGTGTGTCTATGTGGTGCCCTGTGGTGTGTCTGTGTGGTGCCCTGTGGTGTGTCTGTGTGGTGCCCTGTGGTGTGTCTGTGTGGTGCCCTGTGGTGTGTCTGTGTGGTGCCCTGGTGTGTGTCTGTGTGGTGCCCTGGTGTGTGTCTGTGTGGTGCCCTGGTGTGTGTCTGTGTGGTGCCCTGTGGTGTGTCTGTGTGGTGCCCTGTGGTGTGTCTGTGTGGTGCCCTGTGGTGTGTCTGTGTGGTGCCCTGTGGTGTGTCTGTGTGGTGCCCTGTGGTGTGTCTATGTGGTGCCCTGGTGTGTGTCTGTGTGGTGCCCTGTTGTGGCTGTGTGGTTCTCTGTGGTGTGTCTGTGTGGTGCCCTGGTGTGTGTCTGTGTGGTGCCCTGGTGTGTCTGTGTGGTGCCCTGGTGTGTGTCTGTGTGGTGCCCTGGTGTGTCTGTGTGGTGCCCTGGTGTGTCTGTGTGGTGCCCTGGTGTGTGTCTGTGTGGTGCCCTGTTGTGTCTGTGTGGTTCTCTGTGGTGTGTCTGTGTGGTGCCCTGGTGTGTGTCTGTGTGGTGCCCTGGTGTGTCTGTGTGGTGCCCTGGTGTGTGTCTGTGTGGTGCCCTGGTGTGTCTGTGTGGTGCCCTGGTGTGTCTGTGTGGTGCCCTGGTGTGTCTGTGTGGTGCCCTGTGGTGTGTCTGTGTGGTGCCCTGGTGTGTCTGTGTGGTGCCCTGGTGTGTCTGTGTGGTGCCCTGGTGTGTGTCTGTGTGGTGCATTGTGGTGTGTCTGTGTGGTGCCCTTGTGTGTCTGTGTGGTGCCCTGGTGTGTCTGTGTGGTGCCCTGGTGTGTGTCTGTATGGTGCCCTGGTGTGTCTGTATGGTGCCCTGGTGTGTCTGTGTGGTGCCCTGTGGTGTGTCTGTATGGTGCCCTGGTGTGTCTGTGTGGTGCCCTGTGGTGTGTGTGTGGTGCCCTGGTGTGTCTGTATGGTGCCCTGTGGTGTGTCTGTGTGGTGCCCTGTGGTGTGTCTGTGTGGTGCCCTGGTGTGTCTGTGTGGTGCCCTGGTGTGTGTCTGTGTGGTGCCCTGTTGTGGCTGTGTGGTGCCCTGGTGTGTGTGTGTGGTGCCCTGGTGTGTCTGTGTGGTGCCCTGGTGTGTCTGTGTGGTGCCCTGGTGTGTCTGTATGGTGCCCTGTTGTGGCTGTGTGGTGCATTGTGGTGTGTCTGTGTGGTGCCCTGGTGTGTCTGTGTGGTGCCCTGGTGTGTCTGTGTGGTGTGTCTGTGTGTTGCCCTGTGGTGTGTCTGTGTTGTGCTCTGTGGTATGTCTGTGTGGTGCCCTGTGGTGTGTGTGTGTGGTGCCCTGGTGTGTCTGTGTGGTGCCCTGGTGTGTCTGTGTGGTGCCCTGTGGTGTGTGTGTGTGGTGCCCTGGTGTGTCTGTGTGGTGCCCTGTGGTGTGTCTGTGTGGTGCCCTGTGGTGTGTCTGTGTGGTGCCCTGTGGTGTGTCTGTGTTGTTCCCTGGTGTGTCTGTGTTGTGCTCTGTGGTATGTCTGTGTGGTGCCCTGTGGTAATCTGTTTGTTGCCCTGTGATGTGTCTGTGTTGTGCTCTGTGGTGTGTCTGTGTGGTGCCCTGTGGTGTGTCTGTGTGGTGCCCTGTGGTGTGTCTGTGTGGTGCCCTGTGGTGTGTCTGTGTTGTTCCCTGGTGTGTCTGTGTGGTGCCCTGTGGTGTGTCTGTGTGGTGCCCTGTGGTGTGTCTGTGTGGTGCCCTGTGGTGTGTCTGTGTTGTTCCCTGGTGTGTCTATGTGGTGCCCTGTGGTGTGCCTGTGTGGTGCTGTATGGTGCCCTGTGGTGTGCCTGTGTGGTGCTGTATGGTGCCCTGGTGTGTCTGTGTGGTGCTGTATGGTGCCCTGTGGTGTGCCTGTGTGTTGCCCTGTGGTGTGTCTGTGTGGTGCCCTGTGGTGTGTCTGTATGGTGCCCTGGTGTGTCTGTATGGTGCCCTGGTGTGTCTGTGTGGTGCCCTGTGGTGTGTCTGTGTGGTGCCCTGTGGTGTGTCTGTGTGGTGCCCTGGTGTGTCTGTATGGTGCCCTGGTGTGTCTGTATGGTGCCCTGTGGTGTGTCTGTGGTGCCCTGTGGTGTGTGTGTGATTCCCTGGTGTGTCTGTGTGGTGCACTGTGGTGTGTCTGTGTGTTGCCCTGTGGTGTGTCTGTGTGGTGCCCTGGTGTGTCTGTGTGGTGCCCTGGTGTGTCTGTATGGTGCCCTGTGGTGTGTCTGTGTGGTGCCCTGGTGTGTCTGTATGGTGCCCTGGTGTGTCTGTATGGTGCCCTGGTGTGTCTGTGTGGTGCCCTGTGGTGTGTCTGTATGGTGCCCTGGTGTGTCTGTGTGGTGCCCTGTGGTGTGTGTGTGATGCCCTGGTGTGTCTGTATGGTGCCCTGAGGTGTGCCTGTGTGTTGCCCTGTGGTGTGTCTGTGTGGTGCCCTGGTGTGTCTGTGTGGTGCCCTGTGATGTGTATGTGTGGTGCCCTGGTGTGTCTGTGTGGTGCCCTGGTGTGTCTGTGTGGTGCCCTGTGGTGTGTCTGTGTGGTGCCCTGTGGTGTGTCTGTGTGGTGCCCTGGTGTGTCTGTGTGGTGCCCTGGTGTGTCTGTGTAGTGCCCTGGTGTGTCTGTGTGCTGCCCTGTGGTGTGTCTGTGTGCTGCCCTGTGGTGTGTCTATCGGGTGCCCTGTGGTGTGTCTGTGTTGTTCCCTGGTGTGTCTGTATGGTGCCCTGGTGTGTCTGTGTGGTGCCCTGTGTGTGCCCTGTGTGTGCCCTGTGTGTGCCCTGTGTGTGCCCTGTGTGTGCCCTGTGTGTGCCCTGTGTGTGCCCTGTGTGTGCTCTGTGTGTGTCCTGTGTGTGCCCTGTGTGTGCCCTGTGTGTGCTATTTGCCCTGTGTGTGCCCTGTGTGTGCCCTGTGTGTGCCATGTGTGTGCCCTGTGTGTGCCATGTGTGTACTATGTGCCCTGTGTGCCCTGTGTGTGCCCTGTGTGTGCTACGTGCTCTGTGTGTGCCCTGTGTGTGCCCTGTGTGTGCCCTGTGTGTGCTGTGTGCCCTGTGTGTGCCCTGTGTGTGACCTGTGTGTGCTTTGTGATGCTATGTGCCCTGTGTGCCCTGTGTGTGCCCTGTTTGTGCTATGTGCCCTGTGTGTGCCCTGTGTGTGCTATGTGCTCTGTGTGTGCCCTGTGTGTGCCCTGTGTGTGCTATGTGCCCTGTGCGTGGTCTGAGTGTCCTATGTGCCCTGTGTGTGCCCTGTGTGTGCCCTGTGCGTGCTATGTGTGTGCGCTGTGTGTGCCCTGTGTGTGCTCTGTGTGTGCTATGTGCCCTGTGTGCCCTGTGTGTGCCCTGTTTGTGCTATGTGCCCTGTGTGTGCCCTGTGTGTGCTATGTGCCCTGTGTGTGCCCTGTGTATGCTATGTGTGTGCTATGTGCCCTGTGTGTGCCCTGTGTGTGCCCTGTGTGTGCCCTGTGTGTGCCCTGTGTGTGTCCTGTGTGTGTCCTGTGTGTGCCCTGTGTGTGCTCTGTGTGTGCCCTGTGTGTGTTATGTGCTCTGTGTGTGCCCTGTGTGTGCCCTGTGTGTGATATGTGCCCTGTGTGTGCCCTGTGTGTGCCCTGTGTGTGTCCTGTGTGTGCCCTGTGTGTGCTCCTGTGTGTGCTATGTGCCCTGTGTGTGCCCTGTGTGTGCCCTGCTTGTGCTATGTGCCCTGTATGTGTCCTGTGTGTGCTATGTGCTCTGTGTGTGCGCTGTGTGTGCCCTGTGTGTGCTATGTGCCCTGTGTGTGCCCTGCGTGTGCCCTGTGTGTGCCCTGTGTGTGCCCTGTGTGTGCCCTGTGTGTGCTATGTGCCCTGTGTGCCCTGTGTGTGCCCTGTTTGTGCTATGTGCCCTGTGTGCCCTGTGTGTGCCCTGTGTGTGCTATGTGCCCTGTGTGTGCCCTGTGTATGCTATGTGTGTGCTATGTGCCCTGTGTGTGCCCTGTGTGTGCCCTGTGTGTGCCCTGTGTGTGTCCTGTGTGTGTCCTGTGTGTACCCTGTGTGTGCTGTGTGTGTGCTCTGTGTGTGATATGTGTGTGCCCTGTGTGTGTCCTGTGTGTGTCCTGTGTGTGCCCTGTGTGTGCCCTGTGTGTGCCCTGTAAGTGCCCTGTGTGTGCCCTGTGTGTGCCCTGTGTGTGCCCTGTGTGTGCCCTGTGTGTGCCCTGTGTGTGCCCTGTGTGTGCCCTATGTGCCATGTGTCTGTCCTGTGTGTGTTCTGTGTGTGCCCTGTGTTTCATGTGTGTGCCCTGTGTGTGTCCTGTGTGTGTCCTGTGTGTGCCCTGTGTGTGTCCTGTGTGTGCCCTGTGTGTGCTCTGTGTGTGCTATGTGCCCTGTGTGCCCTGTGTGTGCCCTGTTTGTGCTATGTGCCCTGTGTGTGCCCTGTGTGTGCTATGTGCCCTGTGTGTGCCCTGTGTATGCTATGTGTGTGTCCTGTGTGTGCCCTGTGTGTGCCATGTGTGCCCTGTGTGTGCCCTGTGTGTGCCCTGTGTGTGCCCTGTGTGCCCTGTGTGTGTCCTGTGTGTGCCATGTGTGTGCCCTGTGTCTCATGTATGTGCCCTGTGTGTGTCCTGTGTGTGCCCTGTGTGTGCCCTGTGTGTGCCCTGTGTGTGCCCTGTGTGTGCCCTGTGTGTGCCCTGTGTGTGCCCTGTGTGTGCCCTGTGTGTGCCCTGTGTGTGCCCTGTGTGTGCCCTGTGTGTGTCCTGTGTGTGCCCTGTGTGTGCCCTGTGTGTGCCCTGTGTGTGTCCTGTGTGTGCCCTGTGTGTGCCCTGTGTGTGCCCTGTGTGTGTCCTGTGTGTGCCCTGTGAGTGCCCTGTGTGTGTCCTGTGTGTTCCCTGTGTCTGCCTTGTGTATGCCCTCTGTGTGCCCTGTGTGTGTTCTGTGTGTGCCCTGTGTGTGCAATGTGTGTACCCTGTGTGTGCCCTGTGTGTGCCCTGTGTGTGCCCTGTGTGTGCCCTGTGTGTGCCCTGTGTGTGCCCTGTGTCTGTCTGTGTGGCCTGTGTGTGCCCTGTGTGTGCCCTGTGAGTGCCCTGTGTGTGCCTTGTGTGTGTTCTGTGTGTGCCCTGTGTGTGCCCTGTGTGTGCCCTGTGTGTGCCCTGTGTGTGCCCTGTGTGTGTCCTGTGTGTGCCCTGTGTGTACCCTGTGTGTGCCCTGTGTGTGCCCTGTGTGTGCCCTGTGTGTGCCCTGTGTGTGCTCTTTGTGTGCCCTGTGTGTGTTCTGTGTCTGCCATGTGTGTGCTCTGTGTGTGTCCTGTGTGTGCCCTGTGTGTGCCATGTGTGTGCCCTGTGTGTGTGTTCTGTGTGTGCCCTGTGTGTGCCCTGTGTGTGCTCTGTGTGTGCGCTGTGTGTGTCCTGTGTGTACCCTGTGTGTGCCCTGTGTGTGCCTTGTGTGCGTGTTCTGTGTGTGCCCTGTGTGTGCCCTGTGTGTGCGCTGTGTGTGCCTTGTGTGTGCTCTGTGTGTGCGCTGTGTGTGCCATGTGTGCGCTGTGTGTGCCCTGTGTGTGCCCTGTGTGTGCCATGTGTGTGCCCTGTGTGTGCCCTGTGTGTGCCCTGTGTGTGCCCTATTTGCGCCCTGTGTGGCTGTGTGAGCCATGTGCCCGCCCTGTGTGTGTCATATGTGTGCTCTGTGTGTGTCCTGTGTGTGCCCTGTGTGTGCCCTGTGTGTGTCCTGTGTGTGCCCTGTGTGTGTCACATGTGTGCCCTGTGTTTGCAGTATGTGTGTCATGTGTGCGCACTGTGTGTGTGTCATGTGTGGCTGCGTGTAATGTGTTCCTGTGTGCCCTTTTTGACTGTGTGTCTTGCGTTCCTGTTTGTCCTTTTTGCCCGTGTGGCTGTGTGTCCTTTGTGCCTGTGTGTCCTTTGTGCCTGTGTGTCCTTTGTGCCTGTGTGTCTTTTTATGCATGTGTGGCTGTGGTTGTCCTGCGTGCATGTGTGTCATTTGTGTTTGTGTGTCTGTGTGTCATGTGTGTCTGTGTGTCTTGTATGTCTGCGTGTCATGTGTGCCTGTGTGCCGTGTGTGCATGTGTGTCTTGTGTGCATGTGTGTGCCTTGTGTGCATATGTGTCTTGTGTGCCTGTGTGTCATGTGTGCATGTGTGTCTTGTGTGTCAGTGTGTCTTGTGTGCCTGTGTGTTTTTGTGTGCATGTGTGTCATGTGTGCCTGTGTGTCTTGAGTATATGTGTGTCTTGTGTGCCTGTGTGTCTGTGTGTCACGTGTGCATGTGTGTCTTGTGTGTATGTGCGTCATTTGTGCATGTGCGTCTTGTGTGCCTGTGTGTCTTGTGTGCATGTGCGTCTTGTGTGCATGTGTGTCATGTGTGCATGTGTGTATTGTGTGCATGCGTGTCTAGTGTGCCTGTGTGTGTCTTGTGTGTCTGTGTGTATGTGTGTGATTTGTGTGTCTTGTGTGTCTGTGTGTCTGTGTGTCTTGTGTGTCTGTGTGTATGTGTGTGACTTTGTGTCCTGTATGCCTGTGTCTGTGTGTCATGTGTGCATGTGTGTCTTGTGTGCATGTGTATCTTGTGTACCTGTGTATTTTGTGTGTCTTTGTGTCCTGTATGTCTGAGTGTCTTGTATCCATGTGTGTCATGTTTTCATGTGTGTCATGTGTGTTGCTGTCTGCGTTGCTTTGTCTGGCAACGGGAACGCGTGCAGAAATGACACTTGCAGTGAGATCCTTCATGCAATTGATCTCTGAAACAAAGACTTTCAGTTGCGAACCTTTTTCGTGCAATTTGACGATGAGGTTACTAATAAACCTCAGTGTGACACCAAATATATGGACCAATATGCGCATGAAGTAATTTACACCACAAACACACGCACACAAACTCACGCGTCACACACTCACGCGCGCAAGCACGCACGCACGCACGCACACACACACACACATCTATCAATTTATCTATCTATCTATCTAGCCATCCATTCATCCATCCATCCATCCATCCATCCATCATCTATATATCAACACATGCGCGCGCGCACGCACACACGCACACACACACTCACACATGAAAACACATACAAAGTGAGCGAGCGAACGAGAGAGAGAGAGAGAGAGATAGATAGAGATAGAGAGAGATAGAGATAGTGAGACAGAGAGAGACAGATAGAGAGAGAGAGAGAGAGAGAGAGAGAGAGAGAGAGAGAGAGAGAGAGAGAGAGAGAGAGAGAGTTGGAAATGGGCTGAAGTTCAGGGGGGAAACTGAGAAAATGTCCGATAGATATCAAATATACTTCCGATGTTCATTCAATACCTTGCACTTGTCAGCATTGTCTTTCTTCTGTCTCCACAACGGCTGTCACCCATTGTACTCCAGGGGCAGACAACTCTAACGAGATTCTGGGGTAGATGTCCAAATCCCCAGCTGCTGATGACGTCACCAAGTAGAGCCAGCAGTCTTCTGTAAATGACGTCAGAAATTCTACACACGTGCTGTGTTAGAACAGATTACACTGTGCAGCACTGTGAATGGAATATGTGACCAATGCGGGCAATTCCGTGAATGCCTGTATTCAAGTTCCCAGTGTGCAGAACACAATAATGAAACATAATGTGTTATAGATTAGTAATACTGACTATTGTAGATTCTGCACAGTTTGATGATACATAGTTTATGAGGGAACATATGGTATCAAGTATTAATCGTAATGACAATTACTGTATATTTTGCATGCGTTGATGATATAAACAGGGCTCAAAAGGGATCAATATTCATTGTATATTAATCATAATGACAATAACTACATATAGTGCATGCTTTGATGATGTAGTCAGATCCCTTGAGTGAATGTAAACTGCCGCATACCAATCATAATGACAATAACTACATATAGTGCATGCTTTGATGTAGACATATCTCTCGATGAATGTAAACTGTTGCATACCAATCATAATGACAATAAATACATATAGTGCATGCTTTGATGATGTAGACAGATCACTTCAGTGAATGTAAACTGTCGCATTCTAATTATACTGAAAATAACTGTGGGTTTTGCATGTTTTGTAGATTCACATGCAACAATGCATTGCAAAACAAGTAAAGATTGTTCATATGATATATTCCATTCCTAAATTACGCAGGCATTACGTACAATAATAAGCCTGTTCTGTATCATACGTTTGTTTCATAAAACACGCAAGAAATGTCCATTATCATTTATATAGCACTGCGTGTTTCATCAAGCAACTGTTTCTACGTACTACTTGCATGACGTTTTTGCAAGAATAAACACAGTATATTTCAAAGAAAACAACATTTATTTGTGATGTGTGTTTCCTCCGGAATAAATAAAATATATAGACTATGTTATACTGGCTGCAACCCTGTTTCGTAAATCTGTCCATGCGTGTAATTCTGTATGTATGTGTAAATGATACTTGGTAAACATCTACGATGCACCTACCCCTCTGTATGACTGCATTAGCTTTGGTTCAACGTCTACGAAGCGCCAAAGCAAAAACAATAGGTACTCACAGGAACTTCCCTTCCCTTCCCTTCGCTAATATCTTCAATATAACACAAGTTCCTGGTAGCCCCCTTCCCCCCAGTGTCCCCCCTCTTGCTTGAGTACACGGTCAGTCCCTCAGCCTATACTCGCTTGTTGAAACCATGTCTTTAGACGGATGGATGGATGGATAGTGTTTTACGGTCTATCAGCCTTTGTAGGCTCTGTAAGGCCATGAAGGACGACAATCACTAGAACTGTTTAGAGTAAACGCAAATTGGGTCACGGTGTCCCTAGTTATTCGCCTCTTACAAATCGCGTAGGGAGACGCGTTGGGTCAATTCTGACCCCACACCCAGAGGGGGAATGTCTTTAGACAGGCGGAGATAGGCGCGCATGCTTTGGGGTTGGACGAAGTGCGAAGCGCAGTGCCGTGGTTCTATCCCTGGGACGGGAAGAATCTGGGTTTATTAAAATACGTGGAGAAAAACTAATAGACAGACAGATATGCAGACAGAGAGACAGGCAGGCAATCAGACACGTACACTTACACACACTCATACACATTCACACTCACGCACGCATGCTGACAAGCACGCACGCAAGCAGTCTCTCTCTCTCTCTCTCTCTCTCTCTCTCTCTCTCTCTCTCTCTCTCTCTCTCTCTCTCTCTCTCTCTCTCTCTCTCTCTCTCTCTTCTGCGCTGTGACGTCGCCTAGGCAAAATGTGTCGCGCCGACGCTCCTCAGCTGAATTCCTCCCATCAAAGGCAACACTTGGCGAATTTGTGTATACCTCCAAGATTCATTGTAGAAAATATCAACACGTAAGTAATTTGGAATCAACTGGTGACATTTATCATAATTTGACCAGAATCTTACTGTTTCTCTTGACCTAATTATCGTGTCGAACTATGCTTGTGTCTGATGGCTCGTGACACTGCTTCATGAGGTGTAGTGCGAGGGTCTAACAGCACCTGCTGCTTGACAAATTATCATTGGTGGAAATAACTAGTGGTGAATGGCCATGTGTAACCGTTGCCATCGTACGTAGTCATTTGACAATATCTGCATTCTCTCCGGTTTTGTTTTCCGATACATCACATGGATGTCCCTTTCCTTGTAGTAAGGGGAGTCTTGCGGTGGGATGTACACACATATAATGATGTTAAACTCTACGATGTTCGAAACCCTGAATGCTAACAAATTATCAGAATCAACATTGACTGAAGTTATGTACTGCAAGATTGATTTTTTAACCAGGATAGCTATACTTCCTGATCTACGGCCTTGCTTGGAGAGTTTTCTACCTGGAGAGTGGAATATGGAATAATGATCAAAGTGAATGGACAAATAAACGTTCTTTGTGGTGACGGTCTCTAATAAACAACAAATTTTGAAGGATGCAAGGAAGCAAAATAAAAACTGGCTCTCCAGTTTTGGATACAAGACCTTCGACATTCCACGAGACCAACCGAAAGCTGTCCATTTCACTCTCCAACAACTCCTCCCTCGGCTCACGTTAATTGAGCTCGAACTCTGGATGGTTCACTGAGTTGATCGGGAGTCGGCCAACACGTCATGCTGTCGGTGTACGGGCAGTTCCGCGTGATGCAACACTTGCTGCACGGCGCAGTCGCCCGTCCCATATGGACCGATAGAGGCCGCTAGTTGAGGCAGTGGTCGGCGACCTCTCACCTTCAAAGTTTGAAGGGTGGCTGCCTCTGGAACAGCCTGTGCTACCTCTCCATTTGTCGCCGATCCCAGAGTCCCTTCACTGGTTCATCACGAACTCATCATCAGATTGTGCTGGATTACCCTCGATTCTACAGGATCTACCATTCCGGTTTAACAATTTCAGCAAGGTGCTTTGCTTTCTGGGTCCCGAGGATGCGGCAGGACCGGAGGGTGTTGAGATTTGTGAGTGCCGGATGGAAGGCTGCGACTCGTCCGTAAAGGATATTTGTGCCTGAGGAACTTCGGGGGGGGGGGGGGTCCAGAGTGTGCAACGTGTAGTCCTCAACTACCCCTATGTCTTCTTCTGGAGAGCGCAAATATTCATCCACAACAAGAAATGTGGATGAGGCGTCTTGGTTGACTTCAAGAGTGACTTCATTATGTTGACGTGGGGGATTCCGATTCCCATGTTGTCTGAAAACCTGTGTGCATTCTGGCCTGTCAGCACAGGAGTAGGTTCCGGTGCACGTACAGCATAGACACCGTCGGTCCTTGGAAGCATAGTGGGCGAGGTCGGATGAGGAGTTCCGTTTGCTCTGTTCAAAACGCCGCTGCTTTTTTGATTGCCCTCGCGTCTCCGTTGTCGGCCACCCCGGGGCCGTCTAGAGAACTCCTTGCGTTTAGTCCGAGGGCTTCTCCTTGACTGATGCTGAGAGTGTGTGGTGCGTTGTAAGGCCGTCCTGGTCGTACCATACCGCATCGTGAGGTGCAGGTTGACCTCCCCGCCTCTGTCCGTCACTCTACATCTCCCTCGACCTTTCGCTCTGCTCTCAAAACTCACCTCTTCTTGAAATCGTTCCCTGATCCTGTCTAAGTTTCTTCATCTTCCTCCTCTCACTGTTCTCTTTGTACTAGCTTGCCTAAGCCCCCTACCACCCTCCTGTCTCTCCTCCCCCTCTCCCCAGTTTCATGGTTAAGCGGTGACCCTCCACATCAGTGTGTCGAATGCCTGAAATGAATGTCTGACTCCTATGTTATTAAGTTTATTAAGTTACATTTAGGGTGATTGAGTGTTATTGTATTTTGTAATGGTTGTATGTGTATGCGCCTTGAGCATGTCTTAACTCATGGTAGGGCGCTATACAAATCCACACATTATTATTATTATTGATCTTTTACGTCAATATGTTCTTTCGGCTTGTGGCCTCGTGCACCATGATTTGGTCTGGCTCGGTGCTGCGGTCTGCGTTGGACTGACGACTCGTTCCTGTAACAGAGATTGTTGTTCCGAAAGTAGGCCTGTTGGCCTTGGCTTCGGAGCTGTTGCAAGGTAGCTGTTTGTTTCCTTGCGAGATCGCCAGCAATTCGGATGCCTCTTCGCCTGAGTGGATCCTGACCCAGTTGGAGAAGTCTCAGTTTGTCCAAACAGCGTGTCATCTCAACGAGGATCGGTCGAGGATTGTCGTGGCGTTCGCCTTCTTTTCTTGCTCACTTTCTGACCAGGAAGCGTTGGCATTGCTTCGCGTTAGACGTCCATCATTGCTTGAAGACACACCCAGTAAGATTCATGAGAACCCTCTCGCAACCTTAACCGTCTTATGGAGTTCAGTTTCGAGCCCATTTCAAGTCCTTCAATGTAGCCTTCTGCTATTGCGGCTCTCTTGTATAGGTTTCCTCGCACTGTATTCAAGTGGAACTTCAGGCCCTCTATCTGCGTTTGGAGTGCTGAATTCCATGGCGACTGGTGAGCACAGTGCACCGTTCTTCACTTTCACGCATTGATAGAATCATCAGTTCCTGTTGCACTTGTAGTTTCTGCAGTTCATCTTCGAGACTGAAGTTATGTGATGTCGCAGGCATAAATGATGGCGGCTGTTGCTCAGGCTCCATGGGCTCTGCAGGCAGTCCCTGTCCCATCAGGGAAGGATGCTGGTGTGACTGCCAGTCTTCACTTGCAAGGTGGCGTAGGGCAGGACTCCTGGGGTGTAATTCATGAACGTGAACTTTCGAGAGCACTGGTCTTGGACGTTTGAGTCCCAGACTAGTCCCAGACCACCGCTGGTTTGGGACTAGTCTGGGACTCAGCGAGTCTACGGTTCACGAACCCAGACTGGGTGTTGACTTGAAAGGCTGGGACTGATTGACCTAGTCTATGGTTTATTTTCAGAATGAGGTGGAATTCCCGGGGATTCCGCCCAGTGCGCAAGCGCATAGCGTACCGCCTCAAACTTCCCGTCAAAAATGTCAGCCACGATCGGTAGCAAAACCTCGAAGAAAAGCCACGATTTCACGGAGCGGGAATCGGTAGCTATCATAAAAGCGGTGTCAGCAAGATACGGATACATTAACAGCAGCATACACACAGCCCAAGCAAACAAAAGAAGAGGGACAGCGTGGGAGGAGGTGACGAATGAAGTACGAGCTGAGGCTGGCTCGAGTGCATGTGTGTGTATGTGTGTGTCACCGTTTATTAAGTTCATCAGCAAGAGGCAAACGAGCAGAAGATCAAGTTTTACAATATGGCAGGATTTCCAAGTGAGAACCATTGAAATTCAGTAAGGAAGGGGTGGAACAAAAATCTGTCTTGATGAGGAAAAATATACACACACACAGTGTCACACACACACACACACACACACACACACACACACACACACACACACACACACACACACACACACACACTCGATCAACCTCGATCAGCTCGCACTTTTCCCATCAAACTCGTGAAACCCTGGCGATCGTCACACATTTTCTCAGTTACCAAAAATAAAGCAATTTAATCTGAGCCGTGTTTTCATAACACAGATGCAATTTTAATGTATCGTTTTCATAGCATCAGACAACACTAGCATTGTACCCAATGTCAACAGCAGCAGACAGGTTCGAGGACAACAATGTTTACTGGTGTCGCTGAGGTCCGCGCGTCAGCTATAAATAGAAGTGCGCGAAGCTTGAGATGCTCGGCGACCTGCATTCCCAATTGTAAAATGTCAGCTCTTTCAGGACCTATCGATGCAATCAACATACAGCTTTGATAATTTAATGCTGTTCATGGCTTACATTTTCGTTCGATGGGTTTCTAGTGTCCCAAAATACAGCGATTTCTGCGCGAACCGTAGGCAGGGTCGGCCATTTAATTTCGCGGCAGCCTTGGACTTTGGTGTGTAGTCCAACAAATCCTTGGACCACCGTAGTCCGCAGTTCAGCCTGAGACTGAACCAAAGTCCACGTTCATGAATTGTAGACTACGACAGTCCACGTTCATGAATTGTAGACTATGACAGTAGCCCGAGACCAGCGGCAGTGGTCTAAGACCACGCTGAAAGTCCACGTTCATGAATTACACCCCTGGAGTCGATTTCAGTTTGCTGTTTGTCCCTCGTGTATGGACCAGGGTTGATTCTATGTCATCCCCTAGGAGTAGCAGACCAAATAAATTGTGCAGGCCAGCGGGTGGCGAGTGCGCTTTAATCGCACTAAGGACCAGCAGCGATATGTACAGCACGCACAGCATGAAACCCGCCCGGGCCTGAGGTCGCGTAATCCGGACTTTTCCTGCATACTTGCTCACATGTGGTATTTGCTCACTGAAGTCTAGTTTTTGCCAGGGAGAAGGGTGATCTCCTGTAAAACGTGCAGAACGCTGACCAAGTTTCCTTTTGGCGCGCCCTGCACGTGCATAGTATGCGGCAATGCGATGTCGGTAAAGATCAAGCGAATTAAACCACGGAAATCAGCGAGGATTGATATAATTCCTGGTGATTGCTACAAAGTTGGCTGTGATAGAATAGCACCGTTCCAGACGAAAATGTTTAACGTCCTCTATGACTCCCACTACTCTCCCTGTGAATGGTCTCGGCATGTAATTGTTCCTCTCTACGAGAAGAGTGATAAACTAGATCCCAGCAACTACAGAAGGATGTCGTTATTTTGTATACTAAACAAGGTCTTTGGTTTCATCCTGATACGCCGGTTACGCTATTGAACAGATGACGAGGACATAATCTGTCGAGAGCAAGCAGGTTTAGGAACTATACTCTACCATCGATCATGTCTTCACTTTATACTCTATAGTCCTTAAGCACGTATATGGTGAAGGACGAGGGAAGCTCTATGTATCCTTTGTTGACTTTGAGAAAGCTTTCGACTCAGTAGATAGGAGTCAACTCTGGAAAGTCCTCGAAAACACTGGCTTTCATCGAAATGCATCCAAATGGCGAAAGCTATGTGTGCACATGTTGAAGCTTGTGTTCTGTGGAACAACACTCCATCAAATGTTTTAAGTGCCCGGCGGGCGTAAAACAGGGGGCTTTGGAGAGTCAGACAATTTATATATATTGTTGCCATTTAACACAGGGAGAAAGGTGGACCTTAGCCGGCAGGAAGCTATAAGTTGTAAATAGCTATACGTACTTAGGCTTCACATTTTCCACAAGTTCATCTTTCAATGTACATCTGGAAGATTTCTTAACTAAAGGAAAGTGGAGCTTGCATGACACAAGCACCACTATCTTAAGTTGTTCGACTCCCAAGTACAATCTCTCCTGCTGTATGGATCTGAGATATGAGGCGTGGGTAAAGCTGATATAGCAGAAAAAGTCCATAGCTTTGCCTGTAAACGAATTCTACGTCTTGAGACCCGCACACCGACTCATATGGTGTATGGGGATCTAGGACGATATCACTGTCAATATCAGGATGCACTAGAGCAGCTGAATAGTGGCTCAGTACTAGTAAAATGCCAACTAACAGGTTCCACAAACAAACATATTGCTGGCTAGCTAGCTCCACTGTCCCACATAGTGCAAATTAGACGGCTCTCATAGAAAGTTGCCTCTCCACGTCAGGATGTGTTTATGCCTGGCTCAATGGAGGCGTAGACAACGATAAAATATTCCTCAAGGCGTTTAAGGAAAGGCTTTGAGATTGTCACAGTCAGCTGTGGCAGAGGGAAAATAGCACCAGAGCAAGCTACTGTTGGCACTCCTCTTTCAAAAACTTCTTCGGGGAAGAGGCGTACCTAAAAATGATAACTATTAAGAAATTCATTGATGCTATTGCAAGGTTCAGGTTTGGTGTAAACAACCTAAATAATAACAGACATCGTTTTGATCATCTGTGCAATGACACGAAATGACCGTTTTGTCGTGAAAATGAAGACAAAGAGCATGTTATGATGGACTGCTCCTGCTATGAAGACTTAAGGAAGAAATACATCAAACGTTATTTAGAAGCCGAAACGGATTTCATACAACTCATGTCCGCTTTAAATATTATAACGGAAAAAAGAGACTATGTACATATGTTATGCTTTAAAGCAACTAGAGGAAAACTGCCATTGATTGCGTGTAAGGATTTGTTCATTCTGTGACATGGTATATTACATTGTAAAAGGCGGTGGGCCTATATACAATAAATGAGTCAACCTCTCTCCCTCTCTCTTTCTCTTTCTCTCTATTTCTCTCTCTCTCTATTTCTCTCTCTTTCTCTCTCTCTCTATGTTCTCTCTCTCTCTCTATTTCTCTCTCTCTATTTCTATCTCTCTCTCTCTCTCTCTCTCTCTCTCTCTCTCTCTCTCTCGTTCCCTCCCTTCCTTCCTCCCTCCCTTCCTCACTCTTTCCCTTCTCTCTCTCTTCCTCCCCCCTCTCTCTCTCTCTGTTCTTTCTCTCTCTCTCGGACCTTAACCCCCCTCTCTCTCTCTCTCTCTCTCTCTCTCTCTCTCTCTCTCTCTCTCTCTCTCTCTCTCTCGCCGGTAGGAGGTACATTTGCCTCGCTCTGGCCAGTTTCACAGCACGGTGAAATAACAGTGAACACCATGCCAGTCGCTGGACTTCCAGCTGCCCTGGAGACGCTTCTGACATCCCTGCTGGCAACGGACGAGCCGACCAGTTGGAAAGTGGATGGTGAACCTGGAAGTGTCGTCGTGGTTTTAAGATTCAGGCAGCTAAACAGTCAGCCATTACTCACGAGCGTCAAGCGAGGCTATTGGCGCAAGAAAACACCAGCCCAGAGACGACGGGACCAATAACGAGCAAGAGAACATCGTCAGAAGGGTGGG
>JAWQFJ010014980.1:0-5000 GCA_034096865.1 Theodoxus fluviatilis | reverse complement strand
TTCTTCTGGTCAACCAACCGCAGTCTGCCCATTTGCTGGAATATTCATAGTGTATGATGCATTTATCTCTCAGTTTTCTATTCACTACAAACTGCAAACACTACAGTTCATAATTGACGACTGCTCCTCCTCCTAGCCCCAATCCATCCTCAACAGGATTTCATATTTTCAAGTTCTCTAACTCCGAAGACTGTGCGGTGACAACACTGGCTTGCAGGACAATTCAAGTAAATTTGATGTAAATCTTCCATGCCCGCCACTCTCACTCCACTCACTTACCTCACCCCACTCCCTCACCTCACTCCACTCCCTCACCTCACTCCACTCACTCTACTCCCTCACCTCACTTTATTCACTCACCTCACTTCA
Organism: Theodoxus fluviatilis; assembly: GCA_034096865.1. Taxonomy (NCBI): domain Eukaryota; kingdom Metazoa; phylum Mollusca; class Gastropoda; order Cycloneritida; family Neritidae; genus Theodoxus; species Theodoxus fluviatilis. Next base: position 4,631 of record JAWQFJ010014980.1, on the reverse strand, counting down.
CTTCAGTCACTCACCTTACTCACTCACCTCACTTCACTCATTCACCTCACTTCACTCCCTCTCTGCACTCCACTCACTCACCTCACTTCACTCCCTTTCCTCACTTCATTCACTCACTTCACTCCACTCCCTCATCTCACTCCACTCCCTCACCTCACTTCACTCACTCACCTCACTTCACTCACTCACCTCACTTCACTCACTCACCTCACTTCACTCACTCACCTCACTCCACTCCCTCACCTCACTTCATTCACTCACCTCACTTCATTCACTCACCTCACTTCATTCACTCACCTCACTTCATTCATTCACCTCACTCCACTCTCTCACCTCAATTCAATCACTCACCTCCCGCCATTCACTCGCCTTATTCCACTCCCTCACCTCACTCCACTCACTCACTTTACTCCACTCACTCACTTCAGTTCATTCACCCACCTCAGTTCATTCACTCACCTCATTTCATTCAGTCATCTCTGTTCATTCACTCACCTCACTCCACTCACTCACCTTACGTTATTCACTCACTTCACTCACCTCACTCCACTCAATCTCCTCACTCATCGCACTTCATTAACTCATATCACTTCACTCACTCACCTCACTCCACTCTCTGACTTCACCCCATTCACTCATCTCACCCCACTCTCTCACCTCACTCCACTCACTCACCTCACTTCACTCACTCACCTCACTCCATTCACTCCATTTACTCCACTCACCTCACACCAGTCACTCACCTCACTCCACTCACTCACCTCACCCACTCACTCACCTTACGCCATTCACCCACGTCACTCACCTTACTCCACTCACTCTTCACTCATCGCACTTCAGTAACTCACCTCACTCCACTCCCTCACCTCACTCCACTCTCTCACCTCACTCCATTCACTCAACTCACTCCACTCACTCACTTCACTCCACTCTACTCCATACCTCACTTCACTCCCTTACCTCACTCCACTCAATCCACTCACTCACCTCACTCCACTCACTCACCTCACTCCACTCTACTTCCATGCCTCACTCCACTCTACTCCCATACCTCACTCCACTCTACTCCCATACCTCACTCCACTCTACCCCATACCTCACTCCACTCTACCCCCATACCTCACTCCACTCTACCCCCATACCTCACTCCACTCTACTCCATACCTCACTCCACTCTACTCTCATACCTCACTCCACTCTCTTCACTCCACTCATACTCCTCACTCCACTTATTCACTTCACTCCACTCACACACTTCACTCATCGCACTTCAGTCACTCACCTCACTCCACTCACTTACCTCACTCCACTCACTTACCTCACTCTCTCACTTCACTCACTCACATACTCACTCCACACACCTTACTTCACTCCGTCACCCCATTCACCTCACTCACTTACCTAATTCACCTCACCTTACTCACCTAAATCAGTCTTCTCAATCATTCACCTTAATAACCTCACTCACTCACCCCACTCACTCACCTCATCTCACTCACTCCTCTGAGCTTGCGGTGAGGCATAAGGTGGCTGCAGTTGAAGATCATTACAAGCATCTTTGCACAAAGAACAGGATCTGCCTTCAGCGTGTCGGGGCTGATTTTGTCCTCCTTTGAAGCTCCATCACTCTTAATCTGCCTTTTAGCCACTTTGATTCTATCGCTGAAATGCGCCCTCTCTCCATTTCAATCTCTCATATTTTCATTATGGTTTCAACTTACATCTCCTACTCTAGGCCGCTCTTGTTTAAGACTTCCCTAAAAATAATGTTTTCCATATCTATTTAGCTGTTTTTGTTCCTTCGCTAGGATCTTGTCGTCTTTGTGTTTGACAACTGTTGACTTGTTGACTAGATTGGCAGAGAGAATCTTCAAAGTTTGGAACCTTCTCCATTCAGGCCTGCCTTGAGCTAGCCACCGCAGTTTATACCCACCACTCCCCCCTGCATATTCTCAACGCAGCCCCCCATATGAATCAATGAATAAATGCAGTTTTACGGCCTATCAGGCTGTGTATGCTCTGTAAGGCCATTAATCACAAAATCAAATAAACTAGTTAGAGTACGCGTAAGTCACCATGTCCCTAGCTATTCTAATTTTATGATTCGCGTAGGGAGTCGTAGTGAGTCGATTCATACCCCCTATACACAGTGAACATCGTTGTGTGTGTGTGTGTGTGTGCGTGCGCGCGCGCGCGTGTGTGTATGTGTGTGCGCGAGTGCGCGCGCGCGCGCGTGAGTGTGTGTGTGTGTGTGTGTGAACGCTGTAATCTTGTGCAATGTCCACTCAGTGAGTTCTTATGATTAATCAGTGTCCCAAACCAGACAGTGTTTGCTTTTTCGTCATACTTTTAGTATCAAATCCAGGATGATTACAGCAATCACTAGGAAAAGAGACAGAGAGAGGAACGCCTTTTAGGTTGCCTTTGCTAGCATATCACTGTTCTAGGAAACACCCCACCTTGCAACCTTGCCAGGTGTCGCCCCTGTGCCCACCTTACATCAGCCAACGCAAAGTACTCCCACAAAACTTTCCTCAAAGTCAAACACCCCTTCACGTGCACACACCAAAACGTCGTCTGTACCATTTCCTGCTCTGCCTAAGTGGACGTCTAATTGTAATTACACGCTTTGTCCTTCTTTGTAGGTTAGTTGAGGCAATTAATCACGAAAACTCAGAATTGATTACAATAAGATCAAGTAACTATTTCCCTAATTATTCGTCTCTTGCGAAACACGTGAGGAGTCAAATTTTACCCGTAGCCCACAAGGGGATTCTGCTGTACCTGCCCTGGCGTTGTGTACATTGGAGAGACAGCGTACACTCAACGCAGGACTCAAATAACTCCGGGTGTACTGTTTGCGTACCACCTCAACAGCCCCTCGCATTCACTAGCCAACATCCGAGTCTATATCCTGTAGCAAGCAAGGGTAAACTCGCCAGACGGCAAGCAAATAGAGCACCGTTTTATCTCTCTTCTGGACACCAAATACTCGGATAGATGGGCTGGGCTGGGCTGGGCTGGGCTGGGCTGGGCTGGGCTGGGCTGGGCTGGGCTGAGATATGCTGGATGGAGTGTTACGGTCTAACAGCCATTGTAGCCCATGTAAGGCCATTGATCAAGGTAAATCGTTAGAGTGGTTAGATGGATGGGTGTATGGAGTTTTACGGCCTATCAGCCTTTGTGGGTTATGTAGGGCCAGTAATCACGAATAACATAAGGACAGGTTAGAATAAGAACAAGTCAAGTTACTATTTCCCTGGTTATTCACCTCTGACGAAACGCGTAGGGAGACGCGGTGTGTCCAATTTTATCCTCATCCCACAGGGGCATCTCAAAACCTCAATATTTTCCTCACCCCGCGCAACTTGGCTATTGTTGGCATGCTTCTTCCTTCCCTTCCTTCTGTCTGCTTTCAACCTTTATTCTTCTGTGGCATGCATCAGTCTCAATGTGTGTTCTGCTCACTTGGATGAAATAAGTTGACCTTTCTGTGCCCTTGGATTCTGCCACTTCACAGCCACTCTTCCCGCGCGCGGACGTGTCATGTAGCTAAGTTTCCTTTTCGTTTTGGTGTTTTTATTGTTTTGTCCCGACGAGGAGTTTTCACACTCAAACGTCGACAGTATCATCTTGCTCTATATACTCTCATCTCCCTCTTATACGGGTGCGACACTGGACTGTGTACCGCCGCTTTATCAGACAGCTGGAGAGGTTCCACTCGCGTGTCCTCCGATCCAGTCTGGCTATACGGTAGGCAGAAAAAAGTCACAAACCTCGAAGTCTGAGACTGAGCGATGTTGCTGAGATTCCAGCTTTGACGGCCTGGCCATGTCATCAGACTGGGCCACGAGCGCTTTCCACAACACCCTCTCTTTTGTTTGCGAACTCGTGCAAGGAAGGCGTAATACACGTGCATGAGCACCACGAAATGGCTGCAAGTCCAACATGAAGGAGAGCCAGAAACGGTGTGGCATCGCAGCACCCGAGTGTTAAGCAGTAGCGCTGGATTGCGCCTGGTGGCGAGCTGTCTCCCGCAAGACATCTGACTTGCTGGAGGCGGGATGTCTCCCGCAAGACATCTGACTTGCTGTTGGCGAGCTGTCTCCCGCAAGACATCTGACTCGCCTTTGAACGTCGCCTCAGACCTGCGACTGTCCCTGTGACGGCCACGGAGTTCCAGTGCCCCAGCTGCCATCGTCTCTGCAGCTCCAAAGTGGGCCTGCTGAGCCATTTACGAGTCCACAGGGATAAGCACGGATCTCGTCATCCTTGAACCAAAGGACAACCGCTATATAACCAGACCAGTACCTTTTTTGTTATGCCTATTGAATATACCGACAATGAACGAAAGTCCCTGATCACACAAAAGCAACTATGGGTTTTGCACTATTCGCTCATAATATCAGCTTATGATTTATTGACTAGATATTAATGGAGGATCGTAAGGGAATTGAAAATATAGAGTTATTTGCAGAGATGGCAAGATAAATGTATACATGAAATTCAGTTAACCGAAAACCTGGGGCGGATTGCTCCGCTTCCTAGTTTGCCAAAAGTGCATGCAAGCCAGGAGAGACAAACTTAGCAGGGGACAAGACTTCTAGGCAACTGCCAATCATCAGTTGTCA
>JAWQFJ010014978.1:20000-21104 GCA_034096865.1 Theodoxus fluviatilis | reverse complement strand
ACTACGAGTAATGAACAGCTGAAATCATTATGCACAATCCACTATAGAGTTGTTCGGCAAGACCGCAGTCATGCGGTATTCAAACGGCATGTGTGGGAAAAGGATATGGTTTATCCTTAAGTTCGATACAATGAATTGTCTTTGTTTAATATCCATCTCTAGTAACCATATTGGGGCTACCGTCATCTCCAGTTGCTGCAAAGCCGTGCCAAAAGAAAAGCCTCCGGTTTTAGTCCTTCGTGGAGAGAGGTACTGAAAGACAAGTATATTTTTGACAGACGTAGCCTCCTATCAAAGTCGTAATTTGTCCCACAGCAGAAAAGCTTTCTTACAGAGAACTCTTACGTAAGCGTTTGTAGCTGGTGGGATGGCTCGCCCTCAGTGAAACACGTTAACAAGGTACAACCTACGGCCAGAGCCGCTCGATGCCCTCCTCTCCTCATCAGTTGAAGTCTTGGCTTTTGGGGCCTTTCTATCAGAGAAATCTTACGTAAACTTTTGCAGCAGGTCGGATGGCTCGTTCTCATTCAAAATGTTAACACGTTTGTGTTATTGTGGCGAAATAGCAGCACGAGGTTTCTCCCTGCATGACAGTCTACACGGGTACGTTCACAGTTGAATGGACGCATGATGTGGCCAGCCTTCTACGGCCAACAACCTCTGGAGTGGAGCCATCGCCAGATGCTAGAGTGGTCACCTGAATGTAAATGGATTCATCTCCGGTTGAATTTGTGAAACTGTTCCTATTGCATGCAGAGCTTCGGCTCTATTAGGCCTACAAAGATAGTGCTGGATTAACGGGCCGGTCACGTGTACGCTCGCACAAATGCACCCATTTGCATTGAAGCAGACACAGAGAGCTGAAGTGGCAAGAGGCCTGTTTGGGCGAGTGCTCGCGAGCACTAGGTGTTTTCAGCTCCTTTGGGCTTTCTCGCGTCTGCTCGTCTAGTAGTAGAAGCAGTGATAGTAGTAGAAGTGGTCGTGTTAGTAGCAGCAGCAGCAGCAGCAGCAGCAGCAGCAGCAGCAGTAGTAGTAGTAGTAGTGGTAGCAGCAGCAGCAGCAGCAGCAGCAGTAACAGTGAAAACTGCGAGGAGCGTTCTCTAC
>JAWQFJ010014978.1:5000-15000 GCA_034096865.1 Theodoxus fluviatilis | reverse complement strand
GCTAAATTACCTGTACATTCTTTCCTCTTCAATAACATCTTCGCAACATCTGCAGGACATAAAATGTGCCTCGTAGTAGAGGAATTATATACCATCCACAATACTCATCCACAACAAACATCTAGGTTGAGAAATAAATATAAGCTTCTTGTGTTCGTCTCGATGGTTTCGTTCTAGCGATGAATAACCTTGCCTCAGCATGTCGACTCAACCCTTGGTCTTGGCATCGCTACGAAAATATTCGTTGCTGTGCTGATCCCCTCCTCTCCATCTTTTTATGTAACCCCTATCACAGCTATAAATAGCACTAATCTAAATACACGCTGCATCTATACTGGTGCAAAATGAGCAATCAAGTGAGCCTGCGCCGACTTGGCAAGCAACTTCCTGAAAAAACTTCTGGTGTAGGCCTACGAAGCAGAACCGAAAGAATTTCTTCGAATATGAGGCACTAAATGTGGTTGACGAAAAATATTAAGGCATTAAGCAAAGTAACGTCGTCGCATATAAAAATAAAATGAAATAATCGTACACGTAAAATGAAATAATCGTACACCTGAAATAACTGCACAATTGATGATCAAAATGCAAATAAGGTGAAGAAGTGCAAGCCACTGAAATTTAAAACGCAATTAAGAAACATCTGCAAAGTTCTGGGAGAAAGATTTAAAAGAAAACTTACCGTTTCTTTACTTTGTGGAAGTCAAGCTGTTGAGAAGAGAATAAACATTAAACAAGAAGGGCAAAACCCATACGACTCACATGCTTGACCTTGACCTTTACATGACCTTGACCTTCAGGTGACCTTCAAGGTCAAGGCCAATCAACTACACCTAGCAATGACATCATACACTAAACTAAGAAATGCTATACACATTTTTCCTACCAAAATACATGTGGCCTTGACCCAAGGTCAAGGTCATTCAAGGTCATGCAACACAAAGCTGTTAATTCAAGACATAGGAAGCACAATGGTGCTTAATGGCACTTTCTACCATGAGATATGGTCACTTTTAGTGGTTCACTACCCCATTTTGGTCACATTTCATAAGGGTCAAAGTGACCTTGACCTTGATGATATGTGACCAAATGTGTCTCATGATGAAAGTATAACATGTGCCCCACATAATTATTAAGTTTGAAACAGTTATCTTCCATAGTTCAGGGTCAAGGTCACTTCAAAATATGTATACAATCCAACTTTAAAGAGCTCCTGTGACCTTGACGCAAGGTCAATCAAACTGGTATCAAAAGATAGGGATTACTTTGTCCTATATACCATACATAGGTCAGGTATCCAATCTCAAAAACGTCAGAGAAAATTGGGAAAATGTGAAAAATGGCTGTTTTTTTAACATTTACGGCCCCTGCGACCTTGACCTTAAAGCAAGGTCAGGTGACTGTGTATGTTTTTGTACGCCTTGTCATCCTACACCATCATGCCAAATTGGGTGTTGATAGACTTAATAGTCTCCGAGAAAAATCCAACGTTAAAGTTTTTTACGGACGGCAGGACGCCCGGATGACCGGACGCCCAGACGCCCGGACACCCAGACGGACGACACGGGTGACCTAGTATGAAAGTATAACATGTGTACTACAATGTTATGAAGTTTGGAAGAGTTATCTTCCATAATTCGCGGTCAAGGTCACTTCAAAATATGTATACAATCCACCTTTAAAGAGCTCCTGTGACCTTGACCTTGAAGCAAGGTCAAGTCACTATGTATGTTTTTTGTACGCCTTGTCAAATTGGGTGTTGATAGACTTAATAGTCTCCGAGAAAAATCCAACGTTAAAGTTTTTTTTACGAACGACAGGACTCCCGGCCGCTCGGCCACCCGGACGGCCGCTCGGACGCCCATACGACCGACACTGGTGACCTAGTTTGAAAGTATAACGTGTACTACAATGTTATGAAGTTTGGAAGAGTTATCATCCATCGTTCAGGGTCAAGGTCACTTCAAAATATGTATACAATCCAACTTTAAAGACCTCCTGTGACATTGACCTTGAAGCAAGGTCAATCAAACTGGTATCAAAAGATAGGGATTACTTTTCCCTATATACCATATATAGGTCAGGTATCCAATCTCAAAAACGTTAGAGAAAATTGGGAAAATGTGAAAAATGGCTGTTTTTAGACAATATTTACGGCCCCTGCGACCTTGACCTTGAAGCTAGGTCAAGTCACTATGTATTTTTTTTGTACGCCATGTCATCCTACACCATCATGCCAAATTGGGTGTTGATAGACTTAATAGTCTCCGAGAAAAATCCAACGTTAAAGTTTTTTACAGACGCCCGGACGCCCGGACGCCCGGACGGACGAAAAGGGTGAGTACATAGACTCACTTTTGCTTCGCATGTGAGTCAAAAATGCCGCTCATACTCGCACTCTCCGCAAAATGGACACTCTCTGTCTGCATCATGGTCAAGATTGCGCAGGTTTGATCCAAGAGCAAAATTTCCAACACGGAAACGTACAAATGCATCCCTAAATTTTCTTATATTATGGAATTCAAATAACTCTCGCACTGTATAGAGTGCTTAAAGGATCCATAAAAGGCAAGTCTGTTACTTTCACTAATTTTCATGTGCCATTCTTGCAGGGAGCAGTCACACAGTCTTTGTTTTAGCAATCTAATAAAGCTCTTTTCATTTATGTGCCCACAAGTTGTCCACACATAGCCAAATCCAAGTCTTGACAAACATTGTTCAACTGATTTTACCCAATTCAGCTTCCCACACACTTTCTTTCGATAGCATTAAGTAGGCTTGCTTTGGCAGTCTGCTCTCCGTCATCCTGCTCAGCCGAAACCAGTATCTAATCGCCCGAATGATAGTGTTAATAAACATTGGGTATCTACCCAGTTCACCCCTGCACATGACATTTGGAGTTTTTACAGAAACATTGAGAAAGCGCTTGCATGCAAACATGTGCGCCTTCTATATACTTTCTCTTGTCTCCAATCCCCACAACTCTGAACCATAGAGTAAAGAAGGCTGTATTTGAGCATCGTACAAACGGAAAAAACAGCTGTGTGCATAGTTCGAAGATGCCACATTGCCTTAATCAACTGTACAGTTTTTTTCTTGGCTTTTACATCCAGGCTTTCGAGTGCAGAAGATACCGATAATTTAGTAGTGAACGCGAATCCTAGAGAGAGAGAGAGAGAGAGAGAGAGAGAGAGAGAGAGAGAGAGAGAGAGAGAGAGAGAGAGAGAGAGAGGCGGGGTGGGGGAGGTACAGCGAGGGAGAGATAGCCGGAAAAGAAAAGAAAGTCAGAAAGAATGAAAGGAAGGATATGAAAGAAAGATTGACCAATTGATAGGACGTCTTGCTCATAGAAAGCTAGGCTAGGCACAGACAGATTGTGATACCAACATAGCTATGTGTTATTCGACTGCACACTCATAAACTATTCATAGACTATGGTACAACAATCCAAACGTTTCTTGAGAAGCAAACAAGCACCCACCCGACTCCACAGCAGACTGGCCTGGGTGATGACTTTCCATGAGCGACATACGCATGCGCAGTTGGCCAGGTCTGTGATGTCCACGTAGCTGAAGATCTGCAACGCAACAACACGTCATGCATAGCCAGGTGTAGGCTAGGTGTAGACACCTTCTCATTCACAACAAAAATTGCCGAAGAAAAAATGGCATTCACATGATCCAGATCCAGATCCAGAACTAAAATGGCGGAGACCGTGCCAGTTGGGTTGCCGCTGATAGACGGCAGTGCCTGTAATGTGCTTCTCAGGGTCCGAGAATGGAAAAGTGTACGTACACGGAAGTATTTGCTGTTCGATTGTTCATTTGTATATTTTGAGGAGTAGGTGTATAGGTTATTTCTGGACATACACTGCCGAAAACATTGTTATCGTTTACAACACGCAACACCGTACACTCTCTGAATTATGTCCCTTGAATTGATCGTGATGAATCGAGGCACATTTTCGACAAAATTGTCTACAATTGAACCCGGGTTGCTTTTTTTTCGTTGGAAAAGTTCCCGTGCCATTCGATACGACAGTATGGTGTGGTCTATCAAGTGAAAAACTGCTCTGATATCTGTATCGTCAGTTATTTCGTCTATCGGCAACTTCTTCACCGACTCTCGCGCCAGGACGCAGCCATGTTCTCTCGGACTTCCGCCTTGCCAACTGATGATTGGCCGTTTTTTAGCCGTAGGTGCGTCTCGCTCTCCCTCGACTAGCCATCGAGGCGAGTCACTTGCATAACAAACGCGCCCTTGGTCTATTCGTGCCCTCGTTTGGCAATATCCTTTCTTTCAGGGAGTCATTATTATCGAGTCCGTATGGCCGAGAGATTGAGTGTTAATATGTCTTGCCTGGAGACAATGCCTTCAAAACAGTCTCAATGAGTTTCTACAAGATGTGCACCAGGGTACGTGACATCTCCGATGCAACATCGCACGACTTAGCGAGCACTTCCGCTGCAGGATGATTGCAGGGGTAGGCCTATCTAACTATGTTGCGCTAGCATTGCCTTTTTCCATCTTAAGAGCAGAGCATAGTATGTTGTGACTGCCTGGTATATAAGATTCCACAGTTGTGTCCCTTTCTCGAAACTCATTTGATGTCTCTGTTGTGACTCGTCTCCGTCACCAAGTCCTGTAGCCACGGGGTTCTCCTAGCTTGTGCTGGAAAGTCAAGGCCACAAAATCCGGTGGTCTTAAAAAAAGAAGTTATTCACTCACTGGTTGACTCAGCGACAAAATCGGTGATCAGCATTACCATAAACGCACTTCACTGTCGGGCATAATCCCACGAGGGCACAATCGCTGCTTTCCGCGCTTTTACACGTGTCTTCTGTCGCGCTTTTATTCGTCTCTTCACTCCAGAGACGGGATCTCGGAGTACGCGATCACTCTTTCTAAAGGAGGACTTTAAACACGCACTCACCTTTTCTGTCATGCGCTCACTCTCACACGCCCGCACTTGCGTCTTAAATACATTTTACAGGCTTCTCGAATCTTCTCGCATCGACCAGGGGCGCGTTTCTTAGGCCCAAAATCTTGAAGGAATCTCGAGGGCTAGGCGTTGCCTACGTTTCTCGCTCATTAGCCATAGGTGCGTCTCGCTTGCTCTCGACTAGCCATCGAGGCGAGCCACTTGCTTAACTAATGCACCCCAGGGGCGGGTTTCAAAATAGGTAGTCGATCTTGGTCGCAAGATCTTGCTTCGCAGTAAGAGCTAGCTAAAAAAGAAACTACCCAACGTGACGAACTAATGCGCATGCGTAGACGTCACGAGAAGAGGTGAACTAGCCACATTTCAATGGCCGACGTGTTGCCGGTTCACTCAGAAAACGCTCTATTTCGAGATACTAGCAACCCATCCAAAGAAAATATAAGTCATGCACAGCATTAATTTATCAAAGGTGTATGTTAAATGCAGCAATAGGTCGTGAAAGCTTTTACATTTTACACATCGAATGCAGGTCGACGCATCCACGCCGAACTTTTGTCTCCAAGATGGCGGCGCGCACTGTACTCATGCTGTCCGCCATCTTGAATCTTAAAAGCTAGGCACCTCTCAAGCTGCCTCGCTCAATCTACGCTCGTCTACGATTGGCTCGCTAGCAAGCAAAGAATGAAACTGCCCATTCGGCGAGATCTGCGTAGATCTACCGAGATCTTCGCATTTTGAAACCCGCCCCAGTATTCACTCGATTTTCTGGAAGCCGCATGAAGTGACGTCACGCGACACATCAAAGGGCGGCCGCGCCCTGGCTACGTCACGTAGCTAGGCAACGACCTTGTGGGGAGGACCGACGTAAAAGCTGGAAGACACCATGATGTTCTAGTACATTCTGGCACTTTCGCAACATCTCATAGTTTTGGCCTGGAAAATTGTGTTCCATCCGGAAGAAACTGTGCAGTTGAGGTGAAGAACACATGCACTTACCTTAATTGCAATTTTGCGGGGCAGCTGGGAGATGGAGTCACGTGCCTCCCCAGTGCCCTGTCCGAAGAGGTCATCGTCCTCCATGTTCTCTCCCCTCTCCAGACGCTGCCAGGATATATGTTACAGTCAAGCGTTTTCTTCTTATTATTTTGGGGGGTCGTTAGTCGATCTTGGTCTCAAGGCACGAAAACAGTGATGCAGAGATGAGAGCACTGCTACAGAGAGTGTGGACGGAATGCTACCGCTACAGCAGGAAGGCCCTCAAGGATTCAAGTTACACGAGCAAGCAACAATGGATGGGCAAAGTGATGTCCTGTGTTACAACAATGATGCTAGACTGATGAATAAAATGCCTTGCCTCGAAGACATAAGACAGATCTATATGCAGTTTGCGGCCGAAGATGTTGAGCATGGCTTTACGATGCGTGGTTTCAACAAAGATAGAAGGCAGAACTGTGTGCTACGTTACGGCAAGAGATAGATCAATCTGTCGTGTTTCAGTGCACTACCAAACCACAGAAAAATGCACTGGTGGAATATTGAAAGCTGTTTCACATCACTGCCATGCTCTGTTCAACACCAGCGTAAGAACATGTAAACGACACACTGAAACACAACAGGCAAGAACAAAATACAGCGATAGATTGCAAAACAATACACTACGGCACAGCACTACCTCAGTAAAACACAACACACGTGCTACACTGTGCGATTAATCACACCATAACGCACCACAACACGACAGAACACAACATAGCAAAACACAATAATTCCAACACATGTCAACAATAAAAATATTTTGTCTGTCCATACCTACACTTATTATGGTTTTCTATGCGATTATACCCAGATAATAGCATCACTTTTACCATGTCCGACCTTGATTGAAACACAAAGCCTGTAGTATCAAGGATCTTAATGTGTTAAATCTGCAGATAACTGATTGAATAGAAATAAAGGCATAAACTAGACACTCAGTACTCAACACTTTTGAAACGATGATAATTCATAATGTTATACAGATATCAAATACATTTTAATTGTTACAATAGCGTAAACATTTAGTACACCATTGCAGTTCGCTCTGACGTTCACACAATCAGTACAAATTTACCTTCACATATGGCAAATATTCACATTCTCTGCGTGAAAATTTAAGAATAAACAATGACCATTCGATGGAAAGTTGAAACCCAAAATGAAAATGAAAATTCACAGGCTTGCAAGAGAGAAGTACGGAAAGGAACCAAGCGTAACGGGTAGTATTTGTACTCGCACACACCCTCGTATAGACAGTGAGCAAGCACATCGGTGTCCAGTTGAAGACATGTGTATAAAAAAACACACAACACTGAAAACATCTGCACGGCACACAAAATCCTTGATTGATTATAATCATGCGTTGACAGGGAAAATCTACGTAAATGAATGAAGCCATGCATATGAACATGCAGACCAAAAAGAGAGAGGAAAAGTATAAAATATTAATATCTAACAAGGGTTTCCCAGAGAAGAGACGCCTTTGTAAACACTGTAGAAAGCAAGGAAAGTCATGGAAACTGACTACAGATTGAATCTCGACTTCGCTGACGTCTCTGTAATCAGCCAATACAGTGAGAATTTTCTTGCAGCCCTTCCTAAACCCTCCATCTCCACTCCCACCCGTCCTCCCGTCTATCCACCCGTTTAACTTCGACTCTCCCTTCTCAAACCTTCTCTTTAGCGTCCTTCGACGTAATTGGGCTTGGTGTACTCGATGTCTTGACGGCTTCGATCACAGTTGTTGAAGAAGAAAGTCGGAAGGGGTAGGGTAGGATGAGAGAGAGAGAGAGAGAGAGAGAGAGAGAGAGAGACAGAGAGAGAGAGAGAGAGACAGAGAGAGAGAGAAAAATATGTTTCAACGCGCTGATTACTGGAGCAAAACATCTCGTGCAGGATTCACAAACGCGCAGTCGTGAATGTAGTCTCTTTCCGGCCTTACCACCACCCAGAACGGCACTGGATCCATTGCATCCTGGTATTCTTCCCTTCCATTGACACTGAAGCTCTGGTGCAGAAACACGAAAGCCTTGAACTGCACAACGCTAGAGCAGCCACCTACGTACCTGCACTGCTCTCTCTTATGAACCAACTCTGCACAAACCCTTCAGTGCAACAAGCACAGAAGCTCTGGTCACACCAATAATGGTGTCACTGAAGCACCAACCCTAGATGATACAAATACTGCAGCCCTTGTTCACTGGTATTGGAGTACAGTCACAGATTACACTCATAAAAACAGCAAGACTCAAGCCCATGTAACACCGCTTCCAGATCCCTCATATGCTTAGGCACAAACCATGAAGTACCGAGTCCATGAAGGACCTACGGTTGAGCTTAAAAAATATCAACAAGATACCTTTCCAAGAACACCATCAAAATACCGAATTTGGACCCCACAAAAGCATCAACAACAAGAAGGGCAAAGCCCATATGACTCACATGTTTGACCTTGACCTTTATATGACATTGACCTTCAGGTGACCTTCAAGGTCAAGGTCAACCAACTAAACCTACCAATGACATCATACACTAAGAAATGCTTTACACATTTTTCCTACCAAAATACATGTGACCTTGACCCAAGGTCAAGGTCATCCAAGGTCATGCAACACAAAGCTGTTAATTCAAGACATAGGAAGCACAATGGTGATTATTGGCACTTTCTACCATGAGATATGGTCACTTTTAGTGGTTCACTACCCCATTTTGGTCACATTTCATAAGGGTCAAAGTGACCTTGACCTTGATGATATGTGACCAAATGTGTCTCATGATGAAAGTATAACATGTGCCCCACATAATTATTAAGTTTAAAACAGTTATCTTCCATAGTTCAGGGTCAGGGTCACTTCAAAATATGTATACAATCCAACTTTAAAGAGCTCCTGGGATCTTGACCTTGAAGCAAGGTCAACCAAACTGGTATCAAAAGATAGGGATTACTTTGCCATATATACCATATATAGGTCAGGTATCCAATCTCAAAAACTTCAGAGACAATTGAGAAAATGTGAAAAATGACTGTTTTTTAGACAACATTTATGGCCCCTGCGACCTTGACCTTGAAGCAAGGTTAAGTCACTATGTGTTTTTTTTGAGGATTGTCATCATACACCATCATGCCACATTTGGTATAGATAGATTTAATAGTCTCCGAGAAAAATCCAACGTTAAAGTTTTCGGACGTCCGGACGCCCGGACCGGACGCCCGGACGGACGAAACGGGTGAGTACATAGACTCACTTTTGCTTCGCATGTGAGTCAACAAGCAAGTAGGTCACATTAACACCAGGCCCCCTACAGCAACGTTACAGCCCTAAATATTTCAATGATAGTGTACCCATACTGTCAACAAAGCATTACATTTGGACTCCTCCAAATAAAAGAAAGCCAGAACCCTGGACAGCCTCTAAACACCAAAAATAAACTCTGAAACGATGACTCTTCTAAAACATCATTAAAACGTGCGCGCTCACCCTTTCAATGGAGAATCCAAATATCAACGACAATAGAGCTCCCCAATCACAATACCCCTAAAACAACAATGAAACCTCCTCACAAGCGTTTCTAAAGCCAATGAAGCATACCAGAGCCTCTACAGCATCCACGACACGGTCACCAAGACATCAACGGTGGAGATCCTAAAAGCACAAACAAAACAGCAAATATGGACCCCGAAGTCACACCACAGATGACCTTCCATCAGCCACAGGAAGCACCTGACAGGTGCGGCAGCAGAGATCGTCCTCCCCCTGGCTCTGTAGGTGCAGCTTGGTGCGGAAAGCCTCGCGGATGTACCTCGCCCTTCGTGTTGCTTGCGCCTTCTTTCTCTGGGCTCGAGCCCTGGCCCTGGTCTCCGCCAAGGAGGAAATGGTGCTCAGTGCTAGGTCTGGGTCCGACTTCTGTCGCTGCAGGAACTCTTTGGGTGCCATGCAGACCAGCTTGTAGGGAAGAGGTGAAAATCGGGCTGGATGGATTCTGCCCGATTCTGCCTCTACCGTGTCCCCCACCCCGCCGTGC
>JAWQFJ010014977.1:112500-121329 GCA_034096865.1 Theodoxus fluviatilis | reverse complement strand
CCAATCTAGAGAGTGTGTGGCTTTAAGCTTCTACCTTTCACCTTCAACAATTCTTCCAAAGGTCCTACTGCACTATTTCGCACACATATACGATCATGACGTCAGTGAAAGACTGCCACCTCCACCACGACCTTCCCGTTTTTAAGGTTTTGCACTGGCCTTTGTAAGGCAGCAGGAAGTGCGTCACTTCTTTGCACCCGAAGGAAGCCATGATGGATTGTTCCAACAGACGAGGCAACCAGAGAGAAAGAGCAACGCTCGGCCGTGATTTCAGGAGTGGGAAAGAACAGAATCAGACGACGCTTCGCAGAACAGAAATTTCCATCGCCATTCAATGTCATAATTTTGTGTTGGTCATTTTTAATATATCTCTTTTTTGTTCTGAGTCCCTGCTTTGGATCAGCCTTTATTTCTCTCAGACTTTTTTATGAATCCAAAGTCTATCTTTTCCTGTGGATATCACTACCCTAGTTCAGCTTGTACCTAATCCTTTCACTGGATGTCTGTCCGTGAAATAAACCTGACAACACTATCGTCGATCGATTTTCTGGCGGTTTTTAGATGTATAGGAAAACTTAGCATTGGACCTCTGGGAAACAACTGTTCAGTGTACTTCTCGGATATATTTCATTTGAAATTATTAATTAATAAACGAATATGTTCTTGTTTATTCCTAAGAGGTGAATGAAATGAAGAGAACTTGTGCTTTTAATTGCTTAAAGGTACCCCACTAGATTCATGGAATAATTTGTGATGTACAGTATTGCTCATTGCCAAAAGGATATATCACCTTTATCTCTGGAAGTTTTACAACGAAAAAGATAATAAGCGTCTCTGTTTTAAGAACAACCACCAAAATATCAGAAAATAGTTCGATGCAGGCACTTGCTGAAAAAAAGAGAGAGAAGAAACGCGTACCAAAGTCAATGTTTCGAGGGAGACGGACACTGGTTATTGCTTTTTTTCTGTTGACTTCCCGAGAGACTTCCTAGGATGTCTTCCTGAAGAAGGAAAAAAATCCACACGTAGCGGAAGTGCCTTCAAGTAGGAGATAAGGCAACATTTTGGTCATGACCAATAACGGATTATTCTTCTTGTGCGGTTATTTCGCACCGCATTTTCTGTAAAAGTGCAGAAATGGCGTTCATTAACTAATCTGCTCCTTCCCAGATTTCCAGTGCTTCATCATCTTTTCTTGTCCCTTCCTTTCTTCTCTCCCCCCCCCCCCCCCCACTTCTTCCTCCGTTCCCCACCCACCCCGCCCCCTCTCTGTCCTTTAACCAACCACAGACGGGCGATAGACAAGCATGGCATATTGAAAAGAAGCCTTTGAATCGGACGAAAAGTCAGTTACGGTTTTCATGTGTCACTGCGGACTCTTTCCTGGAAGGTCATTTTGGAGACTGACCGCTGATCGGTCAAGGAATATGCCAATCACATCTAAGGCACATATCCATTCGTAAGATTGTTTGGCATGATATGAAAAGTATCTATGACAAAGTTAGAGCATCTGAACTTGTTCAAAAGTTTTGTCAATGACACAGTTATATCCTCCTTAATCCTATCCAGGACAGAACACACGCTGTGTGCTCTGGAGGAGTCCCGCCGCCTTAAGAAGAAGAGCGAGCAAGAGGAGGAGAGCAGAGAGGAAGAGGAGGAGAGCAAAGAAGAAGAGGAGGAGAGCAGAGAGGAAGAGGAGGAGACCAGAGAAGAAGAGGAGGAGAGCAGAGAGGAAGAGGAGGAGAGCAAAGAGGAAGATGAGAGAAGAAAGAGGAGAGGAGGAGAGCAGAAAGAAAGAGAAAAGAGGGAGGATGGAGAGAAAGAGGAAAGAAGGAGAGCGGAGAAAAAAAGTGAGGAAGAGGAGGAGAAAAGAGAGAAAGAGGAGGAGAGTAGATATCAGGATAAGGGTATAGAGATAAAAAGAGGCGAGAGAGGAAGTAAAAAGGAGGGGAGGAGGGGGAAGAGAGGGGGAGGGGGGAGGAGAGAGAAAGAGAAAGGGGGAATGGAAGGTATAAGGATTGTACAGTTGTTGACAAGAGGATAGAAGAAAAGAACAAGGAGAGGGGAAGACAGAAGTAAAATGATTGAATAAAGTAAATAATGAGAGAAGGAGGATGAGAGGAGGGGTCAAAGGAGGCAAGAAAGGGTTAGAAGGCAAGAGGAGGAGAAGTGAGAAGGAAAAGCGTCTGAGTGCAACTGAAAACGAAGGAGAAGAATGGAAGGTAGACCACAACAACAACAAAACAGAACAGAGCACAACAAAGCACAGCACAGCGGAACAGAGCACAACAAAGCACAGCACAGCGGAACAGAGCACAACAAAGCACAGCACAGCGGAACAGAGCACAACAAAGCACAGCACAGCGGAACAGAGCACAACAAAGCACAGCACAGCGAAACAGAGCACAACAAAGTACAGCACAGCGAAACAGAGCACAACAAAGCACAGCAAAGCGGAACAGAGCACAACAAAGCACAGCACAGCGGAACAGAGCACAACAAAGCACAGCACAGCGGAACAGAGCACAACAAAGCACAGCAAAGCGGAACAGAGCACAACAAAGCACAGCACAGCGGAACAGAGCACAACAAAGCACAGCACAGCGGAACAGAGCACAACAAAGCACAGCACAGCGGAACAGAGCACAACAAAGCATAGCAAAGCGGAACAGAGCACAACAAAGCATAGCAAAGCAGAACAGAACAGAAACACAACAAAGCGGAACAGAGCACAACAAAGCAGAGCAAAACAGAACAGAGCACAACAAAGCAGAGCAGAGCACAACAAAGCACAGCAGAGTAGATGAAAGCAGAGGAGCGCACAAGTGCATGAAAAGCTTAGATGGCGGGGAAGGGACGGGAAGGGAAAGCAGGCCAGCACGGCTCCGTCAGAGATGGGGAGATTTGGGGGCCCAGACTGGAGGTTGATGGCGGATTGCCCACCCTTCATTAATTAGCGCAGGCCTGTGGCTTGCAGCCCGTCTCCCACAAATCTCGCTAAGCCGCTTTGTCTGTTCTGGTCCCTGGGAACGGCTCAGTCCCACCCAGCCCCCCTTCCCCACCCCCACGTCGCTCCAGGGGAGATATGTGAGGGATAAGAGAAGATCAGGAAGTGAAGGGGGGTTGGGGGTGGGGGTAGGAGTCGTTGGACTGGCGTGTTTACATTGTGAATTTCAAGGATGTGGTGATCAAATACGTTTTAGGATGTAAAGGAAAGATACATGTCGAATGTGTCGTTGCATCAGACTCACAGAAACAAAATGTTTCCAGTATTCAAAAAGCTTGGATAGCAGAATACTGCGATGCAGAAATCTTAGATAGCAGAATACTGCAATGTAGAAAGCTTAGATAGCAGAATACTGCGATGCAGAAATCTTAGATAACAGAATACTGCGATGCAGAAATCTTAGATAGCAGAATACTGCGATGCAGAAAGCTTAGATAGCAGAATACTGCGATGCAGAAAGCTTAGATAGCAGAATACTGCGATGCAGAAATCTTAGATAACAGAATACTGCGATGCAGAAATCTTAGATAGCAGAATACTGCGATGCAGAAAGCTTAGATAGCAGAATACTGCGATGCAGAAATCTTAGATAACAGAACACTGTGATGCAGAAATCTTAGATAGCAGAATACTACGATGCAGAAATCTTAGATAACAGAACACTGTGATGCAGAAATCTTAGATAACAGAATACTGCGATGCAGAAAGCTTAGATAGCAGAATACTGCGATGCAGAAATCTTAGATAACAGAACACTGTGATGCAGAAATCTTAGATAGCAGAATACTGCGATGCAGAAAGCATAGATAGCAGAATACTGCGATGCAAAAATCTTAGATAACAGAACACTGTGATGCAGAAATCTTAGATAGCAGAATACTGCGATGCAGAAAGCTTAGATAGCAGAATACTGCGATGCAGAAAGCATAGATAGCAGAATACTGCGATGCAGAAATCTTAGATAACAGAACACTGTGATGCAGAAATCTTAGATAGCAGAATACTGCGATGCAGAAAGCTTAGATAGCAGAATACTGTGATGCAGAGAGCTTAGATAGCAGAATACTGCGATGCAGAAAGCATAGATAGCAGAATACTGCGATGCAGAAATCTTAGATAACAGAACACTGTGATGCAGAAATCTTAGCAAAATACTGCGATGCAGAAAGCTTAGATAGCAGAATACTGCGATGCAGAAAGCTTAGATAGCAGAATACTGCGATGCAGAAAGCTTAGATAGCAGAATACTGCGATGCAGAAATCTTAGATAGCAGAATATTGCGATGCAGGAAGCTAAGATAGCAGAATACTGTGATGCAGAGAGCAGCATTGTTTAGTTTCTGTCTCTTTCGCTGGGCAGCTTTTTCTCGTGACATGACATCAACATCTTCAAAAGCACTAAAATCTTTTAAATCAAATCTATTGAAATTCTTGTAACGAGAAAGTATAGTGAATAAACAAAAACTTACGAAGACTCGAATAAATGTGCTTCTTACAACTGCATCTTTCACACAACACTGAAAAAACAAAGGTCTGCCCTCATAATCCATAATGCTCATTTGAGGGTAATGCTCTGCAACACACACATGCTGTCGCATGTGCTGAATGGAATGTCTCTACTGCACGAAATATCCCACCCGACAGCGCGGGACCAGTTCTAACCTGAGCAAGACTATTTGGCGCCACACGCAGAAATAACTGATGGGTGAGGGCTGGGACAGTTAGATGTTCACTTTGTTTTGCAGAAATGTCCGCCAGATACATCAGACTTTCAAATCGTTGACTAATACGCATGAAAAAATTTAATTCGTGAAAATCAACTGTTTATTGCCTCACCTCGACGATGTAGCACCTGTATAGAAAATCTTCCAAGACCATTTCTCAAAACTGCCCCTGGCGTCACGCCCATTTCAAAAGGGCATAACCTCTGCAATTTTCGTTCTGCAGTGATCATACTTTTGTCAGTTGAAAAGAAAACGCTACAGATTTCAAATATATCAGCATGTTCAAACATAAATCGAGTTAGGATTGGTTTTGTAGGGGCTGGTCACTTATTTGGAAAAACTGTGATAGCCTTACACAGTCTTCAACCCCCACCAGCCAAGGTTAGAAACCTTAAAATTTTCAACTACCGAGTCGAACTGAAGGAATGCGAGAGATAGTTGGACCGTGATGTTTACAAATCTAAAATCGAAACATAGAGCAAATAAAATGTTTCTCATTTTCGGTGCAAGACATAACTCACAGCAACTAATTACCAATTATCCTTGACTGATGAATCATTACACCACACAATATACATTCAACTTTAAAGTAACATAGTTTTTCTTGTAGTGCCACTTTAGCTTCAGTATCCTGTCTGAATAATTCATTTTGAAACTGCCCGTTTACATCTTGCCAAAAATAACGAGTTGATTTAGTTGTCTTCCATTAACACATATCTCCCTCCAGGTTATATGCACTCAATTAAATTTTTTCAAGTGTGTTAACGACGCATAGTTACTTCACTGAACATAATAATCACATCAACCAGCGAACTGGCGTACTTGAAAATTGCACTCCTACGCATTTCTTGCGCACATCGCTCAATATCATGTGACATACGCCAGTTCACACAGAAGCTGAGCGTAGGAGTACGGGATGGAGGAATCGATTTTTGGACGTGGTTGTCAGATCAATTTCTGTAATCCAGGGGAAGACAGGATGGAGTGCCATGTGGGCAGGCGTGGCACTGGGTTGACTTTGGGCGAGGCTCCGTGATGCACAAGTTCTCAACCTTCGTGTTTGTAATGCTTGCCCTTGGGGAGAAAGTGTTGCATAAGTGTGTGAGGTGTATAGAATGTGTGTGTGTGTGTTTGTGTTTGTGTATGTGTGTGTGTGTGTGTGTGAGAGAGAGAGAGAGAGAGAGAGAGAGAGGGGGGGGGAGAGAGAAAGAGAGAGACATACAGACAGGCAAAAACAGACTACCAGAGAGAGAGAGAGAGAGAGAGAGAGAGAGAGAGGGGGAGAGAGAGAGAGAGAGAGAGAGAGAGAGAGAGAGAGAGAGAGAGAGAGAGAGAGAGAGAGAACGAAATCTTTTATTGAGAGGCCTCCAGCTCATTTCAATGTTAATTTATACACAAATGACATCTATACACAATATGAATATTTGTTTTACATTTATCAGTGGACAGACAGTGTTCACAATCTCCTTTCATCGCAATGGTTCACAGCTCATACGTTTATTTTAAATAGTCGATCGAGATACTAGAAGCCTCCCTAAATTTAAAAGTCGTTTCCACAATAAGTGTATAAAATTAGGTATGTACAATGTGACCTATTATTCAAATAAAGCTTCATCCAGTTTCATCAGTTTTACAGCCTCAGGTCGTCTTCAAAAGGCATAGTACAGGTACAGAGAGAGATAGAGAGAGAGAGAGAGAGAGAGAGAGAGAGAGAGAGAGAGATGTATGTAGTTGTCTTGGAAGAGGATATATACTTTCGTTCAGTGGCCCACAGAAAGAGGAATTAATCTGAGTTTTATGTTTAACCAATCCTCTTAGCATACAACACATTTTAATTACACTTTACATGAGGACAACAGTGAAATAGAAGTAAATGAGAGCTTCAATGACGATCTCCGCCACCACCAGCTGCATCTAAATACCTACCCAGTACTTTAAATGAACTCTGAACTTAATCCTACATTTCACGTTACATTAAAACATTTCCATCGCGGATGAGATATGCAAACCAGAGACGCACATTCCGATAGTCGTCAACTTTGAAAGCTACGCATATCGCCTTTTCGCGCGGGAAGCGAAATACAGCAGTTTGACACCACGGTCAGCGGTAAGCAAAGCGTCCTGTCGCTAAAATCTCAACTCAACTGCAAAAATTCACGTCTCTGGTGCATGTTCGCGAGTGGATCCGATTTCTTACATTTTTGGCTTCGTCACTGTTCCACGGGTTTGGTTACTCGGCTGGGATTATCAGATGTTTCTGAGATGTTCGAGACGAAGCGGAAACAGCATACCTCAAATTGCATCAGTCTGGCGCCTGGATACCAGCTCTGTTTCACGCCCCATAAACGCCACATGTTTTAGTAGCTGCTTCGCTCCTCTTACACAGCGGGAGAGGGTATCCAGTGTATCTACCGCTTCCACGGACTAAGTTCCGTCGATCGTGATATACGACGGAAGGCTTTTCCGCTTTGGGATTTGACACAGGGAAGAAATAAAGAGCAGAAATGGAGTAATTCAAGTGAGCATATGCAGTGGTTGTTTTTTTAATATCTTGGAATCCTTAGAAATGCAAAAACAACTGAAATAGAATTTCGGCTCTGCGCCATGGCGGAACTGCATATGCAAGACATGACTGCATTATTTTGACGTTTCGGTCAAATGTCGAAAACAAGACAAGGATGACCAGTGGAGCCTGACGGAGTTTCAGGAAGAGGCAAGCGTTCAGAGAGCAAACTCCTTCCTCAGGCCTAGTGGTTCGGGACTGGCCTGGGGCGGGCTTCTCAAGGGCTTTTGAGGCGTCGCTCACAATGTACAGTAGATGTAGTGTAGCAGACAAGAAGCACGGATTATGAAACGCTACCTTCCGAAATATTACAGGAAACCCAAGGCCTCAATAACTAATTATCTATCCTCACCATATATTTTTACTGTTTTTATGATGAAATCTTTTGCGGCACCTTTGAAAACAAAGCAAAACATACGCTACTTTATGATCTCTAGACCACAGCCTACTTGTACAGCATCGTTATCATATACTCATGTACCATTATCAACTATATTTCTTTATTA
Organism: Theodoxus fluviatilis; assembly: GCA_034096865.1. Taxonomy (NCBI): domain Eukaryota; kingdom Metazoa; phylum Mollusca; class Gastropoda; order Cycloneritida; family Neritidae; genus Theodoxus; species Theodoxus fluviatilis. Next base: position 113,529 of record JAWQFJ010014977.1, on the reverse strand, counting down.
GAATGTTGTTACTTACATTCATTTCATCACGAAGGAAGTATGATGGCGATGAACTGTATTTCAATGCCGTCATTGTTGTACTTTGTACTTGCATCAGGAACAGTTATATTCTTTAGCTTGTTAAGAAGGTTTTGTCACAGTAGTTGTCGATGTAGTGGGCTAATGGTTGTACAGCAGGCGTGACGAAAAGTTCGCCGTCAGCACCTTGATCACACTGACATTTCTTTATTGACTCCGCGCAATAGGATGGATGGATGTGGAATGTAACTGCCTACCAGCCTGTGTAGGCTATACACGGTCATTGATCACGAAAAGCACCAGAGCTGTTTAGAGTAAGAGTGAGGCAAGTCTCGGTTTTCCTCATCATACGCCTCTTACGACTTGCAAAGGGAGGCGCGGTGGGTCTATTCTTACCCCCAACCCACAGGAGACCCCTGTTCTACTATGGCGTCTAGTAACCTTCGAGTAACCCTGTCCAAAACATCCGTGCATCAGCCTCCGTGCCAGTTTCTCCGAACATCCTCCAGTCGTATTAAGTCCTTCTCTCATCTCGGCAGAATAGCATCGAGTGGTCGATGTGTCCTTGCCCTCGCCACGCTTGCAGATGTCTTTCGCTATCATCATCCTTGTTAACATAAGCATCGCCTTCGTCGTCACACTTGGGTCATGACACTGCTGCCTTGCTGTTGCAGTCGGACATCATCCACCAGTCTGTGATGGAACTCATTCACTCCGAGGACAGGGACGAGTTCAAGCGACAGCTCACCTGGAACTCCATGCTCCCACAGGACAAGGCCTCTCTCCAGATGCATGAAATCATGCTCCCAGGTCAGCATAACAGCATGCTACTGCACCTTTCTTGACGAGCATAATGTGTGCTTAGAGGGAAGCTGATTTTTGTCTCCTTTAGAGTAGCACACTGTGTGTGTCTGTGTAGCTTGTAGTTGTCTGAACGACGGTAAAAGTTAAGGACAACGCGAAGTGCAAGGAGGATAAAAAGGAGGATGAAACGAACAAGGAGGAGGAGAA
>JAWQFJ010014977.1:100000-107500 GCA_034096865.1 Theodoxus fluviatilis | reverse complement strand
TCCACTCGAGAATTATCAAATGCGACTTCCTCTTCTCAGATCTTTCCCAGCATTCTAAATCGACAGCAGAATTCTACATCAAATAGTGTTACTCATGAGTCTTTCTGCAAATGAAATGCTACTAAGTGGTGCTTGTTTTATCTATCGCTGAAACAGATCGGTCCATATGAATGTGGGGGAAAGACTTGCAAACCAGCAGTGGCGAGATGTGTTGCCGTATACTGCTGCGGCGTGGGATGTTGTGGCTGCAATGGAAATGGCCCCATTGATCCGGCTGAAAGCATAAGTGTTCCTTGTCATGGTAAAAGTGAGAATCATAGCGTTGTATAGTGACTTATCACATATATATGGATTACAAACCACTTCTCATTTTTAACTTTTGATCTCTCTGTCAATTGATTAGTTCTCTACTGACACCTAACGACAGAGTCTCCCTACTTCTTTTGACAGACAGAGAGACAGACAGGTAGAGAGCACACAGACAAGTACGAGCATCAACCCCGACAACCTGGGGGAATTTCAACCAGGCTCTTAGCTGTATTAGGTGTTAATAGCACTCCAGTGTGCCTTCACTGCCCTAACAGGTTCACGAGTTTTCTCCTGGATCCCTCTGTGGTGTAGGGGTAAGAATAGGCCCACCACGTCTTTTTACACTATTCGTAAAAGATGAATTGTTAGGGAAATCTTGTTCAAGTGATTTTTGTGATCAATGGCTTTACATAATCTCCTAAGACAGATATGCCGTAGCACACAGAAAGGGCAAAAATAAAGATAGCATCATCATCATCATCATCATCATCATCATCATCACCATCATCATCATCCAACCATCCATCCTTCCTCCTGGATAGTTTCCAAGTAACGCTTTTCTGTCTACACGCAGTGATCAAGACGGGTAGCTCTGGGCTGATAGCCTACCGCTGGCAGACCAAGGACTTTCAGTGGTTCTGGCTTCAGTCCTCATGCAAAGTCATCTACAAGAACAGCAAACCGGACTTCATCATCTGCACCCACAGGCAGCTCACGTGAGTAAAACGCTTCCTACTCTTAAATTCATCAACGCAAAGTAATAGCTTTCATTAAAAAAATATCAGAAATGTTGAAGTTGTTGTGAAATGCAAACGTCAGATTCATACTCAACTTTCATGGCTTCTTGTCCAAAAACATGTAATTTATTCTAAACGGTTTTGTCCCATGGAACGCTACACAGGTGTGAAGACAGCTGATCTGAGCAAAAATGATGCGACAGGATCACTCCATGTTTTGATCTATTACTTTTTTCTTCAAAGTTTATTTGCTATGACAAGCGTAAGATAACAAAAACCTTCACATTCTTACGTTCCACCTCCTTTTTACAATTATTTGGAGAAAAAGTTAAATGAGTCAAAACATTTATTCCATATGATTCAAAACTCATAGCTTCCTCTATCCACAATATCACTTTTAAAATCCTTTCCATTTTTTCCGGGCTTACGATTTCTATTTTGCCTTGATCTGAAAAGACTCGATGTACTCAGTTTTAAAGCATTGCACTTGTTTTCACAGCAGTCCTCTTCATCTCATAGTGTTCCTTTTCATCTCACAGCATCCCTCGTCATCTCTCAGCACCCCTCTTCATCTCAGAGCATCCCTCTTTATCTCACATCGTCCCTCTTCATCTCACAGCATCCCTCTTCATCTCATAGCATTAATTTTCTCTTTATCTTACAACACCCTTCTTCATCTCACATCATTCCTCTTCATCTCACAGTATCTCTTCATCTCACAGCATCCCATTTCATCTCACAGCATCCCATGTTATATCACAGCATCATCTTCATTTCACACATCATCCCTCTTTATCTCACAGCATACCTTCATCTCACATCATCCCTCTTCATCTCACAGCATCCCTCTTTAGCTCTCAACATCTCTTTTCATCTCTCAGCACCCCTCTTCATCTCAGAGCATCCCTCTTTATATCACCTCATCCCTCTTCGTCTCACAGCATCCCTCTTCATCTCACAGCATCCCATGTCATCTCACAGCATCCCTCTTCATCTTACAACATCTCTTTTCATCTCACAACATCTCTTTTCATCTCACAGCATCCCTCTTCGTCTCACAGCATCCCTCTTCATCTCACAGCGTTCCTCACGTGTGACGCCTGACTCTGTGCTTGCAGGGACGACGAGGGCCAGGACTTGTTCTTCAAGCGAGGCAACGAGTTCAAGCTGCCCTATCCCTTGCTGGACATGGACCTCTGCTCAGGCTTTGGGTTTCCCGACGACGACTTCTCCAAGAGCAAGTCCAGCAAGAAGAAGAAGGCCTCTCAGAACGGGCGGGACTGCTCGCAGCAGAATGCCAAGAAGCGCAAACAGGGTACCTGCATTCTGCCCGGGTTGAACGGGTACGGCACCTACCCGCCCTTCAACGAGACCGGAGAGTTCAAGGCGGACTTGCTGTATCCCTACGGGGGCAACAACTTCGCCTATGACAACGACCTCTATCGCAGCCATGGTTACGGTCCTATTCCGGGTGGCGTCTACCCAACCGGTGACGCCTACCGCTTGGACGGGGACAAAACAGCCTCGCTGGGGAACGGGTACTTCTTGGAACCCCGGCAGTACACCCCATACCCGACACCCGGGTACGCAGACATCGTGGCGGGGTCGTCCAAGTACCACCCGGGGTACGAGGTACCCAAGTACGGCTTCGACGCATACAGCCTGGATCTGAGCAAGAAGCACTGCGTGGACGACCTGGCATACTTCGACAGCGACGTGAGGAAGCTCGGCTACGACTTCCACGCAGACAGGTTCCCTCCCCGCCTTGGCAGCGGCCTGGAGCCCATGGACCTTCGGTCTGCGTCCATGTACGGCGCCAACTCCTTCATGAACACCATCGAGGGCTCGGTCGCTCCCGCCTGTATCTCGGCCTCTCCCTTCTTCAAGAGTGTGCCCGGCCAGAGCTCGCTGCACGGCAAGGACGGTACCATGGCTGTGCAGAGCTCGCTGTACGGCGGCAAAGACCTTGCGGTTAGCGGCCAAGGGGGCCTGGGTGTGCAGGGCTCTCTATACAAAGACAATGGCCTGGGGGGTCTCCAGGGGGGTCTTTACGGGAAGGATGGCAACCTGCCCAACTCCAATCTCCTCTACGGCAAGGACAACGGGCTGATGGACCAGACCATGGCCTACGGCAAAGATAGCGGGATGGGTCACCAAGGAGGCTACTATCCCAAGGACAACGGGCTGGTCAACTCTAGTGCATTCTACGGCAAGGAAGGTGGCGGAATCCAACCCCATGCTGGGATGTTCAGCAAGGACAATGGGTACACCAGCCAGGGCTCCCTCTTCAACAAAGAGAACTCCCTCCCGGTGCAAGGGTCTCCCTACAGCAAGGACAGCAACACCTCTGCCCACGTCTCTATGGCCAACCACAGCCCTCTCTACACCAGAGACGGCAAGCAGGACACGTCCAAACTCATGGGGGGTGGGGCTGGGACGGCAGTGGGGACTGGTGCTGGTGGGGGAGGGGTTGGTGGTGGCGGAGGAGGGGGAGGAGGATCAGGGCTGGAACTCATGTCTCTCCCCCACAACTCGGTGATAAAGAACAACCCGGGGGTGAGGGAAAACGCCACCGCCCCCCTCCCGTCCCTGAACCCCATAGCAACCACGGTGCTGCACAACGCTAATGGGCCTCTAAAGACCCTGGACTTGAGTGACGTGTCACCGTGGACCACATGTGGGAAAACGACCCCCCGATACACCCCCGGAGGAGGGGCAGGGGGCGGGGGAGGGGGCACGAGCCAGAACTCCAGTCCAAGGCAGCTCTCCTCTCCAGAGGTGTCGTGCACAAAGACTTGTGAGATGATGGCGTCACAGAAGGGAAGTCCGAAGACGGTGGCAGTTCCTGCCTCTGTCATTCACAGCAGGTGAGTCATTCTCCTTGTACAGTCATGTGGTCTGCCTTGCGCAATGCCAGCAAGCGTAAACACAGATCGATATCTTCTCTTACAGCACATGCGAAATGTCAACTCCCGTTGATTAAGAAACATCCGTCTATTGACTTCTGTTTTTGAACCCGATTGGAAAATATGCAGAGGCAAGTGAGCGAAGACACTCATGTACACATGCACTCAGATTTGAATGTTCGCACAGAGCTGTTTACATATGTGTGCACAAATGCATAGTATATGTATTAACGTATCAGCACCCTCAGAAAAACTTCGTTTTCACCACGAAAGAAATATGCTAAAGAACTTAGTACTTGAATAAAGATGCAAGGTTTTGTGTGAGCCTACTATAGTGATCAACATTTGCCGAGGCCTCCTTCTGGCATTAACCGCTAAAAGGTTGTCATATTTTTGTCTTTTTGTTTTCTTCGTGCTCACATACTGACCTCCCACATCCTTATCATGGGGCCATGTGTCACGTGCACTTGCAGAAAAACAATTAATTAATTTAGAAATGTTTGATCCCTTACCAATTAAAAGTCCAACAACTAGATGTTTTTGACTGAATTGTTGAGGTATTAGTTAAGAGAGGACACTAGTGAGAGAAGGTGAAAAAAGGGAAGACACAGTCGTCAAATATTAGAAAATGAATACATTCTTAGTGAATGAATGATATGAATGAAATGGACGCATTAAAGAAAGAAGGGATGAACAAATGCGCGAGCGATTGCTTACAGATTAGTTTTGCCGCCAAATCGAGTTATAAGATTAAACATGCAAGACCAACACGTGACCTACCTGAGTGGCAAGTAACAGTGGGCAGTCAGTGGACTTTGCCTCGAGATGGAGGCACTAAACATTTGTAATATGCTTTATTGCACGCCATTGCTCCTGCGCATCCCACCCGTTTGTAAGGAGACGAAGCGAAATGCAAGTTAGAGCTGAAAAACTTGAGAAGATTATTCAAACTATATAGTATATATAAATCACGAATGGTATGTTAAACCCCATTCCTTCCATGAGCATTCCGCCTGTGAATAACTTGTGACACCGTGACTTTTTTGCGTTTACTCTAAACTATTATAGTGATTTTCGTGCTTAATGGCCTTACATAGCCTACAAAGGCTGATAGGCCGTAAAACTCCATCCATCCATCCGTCCTTTCATGAGCATCTTTATGGAAGCAGAGAGTCCAAAGGACGCTTTCAAATAAATTTCGACTGAACTTGTTTGTGGTAATTTATTCCATTACAAAATCTCAGTGCATACTGCTATAAGTTGATGCGTTGAACCTCGACAATTACTACAAGCAATCGTGCCGATAAATTTGTAAAAGAGGAAACTGTATGACTGAAATATAAACATATTCTAGCGTTAGGTTAGTAAATGTTTATCACTTCAACAAACCATTCTAGTCTGAAAGACATTTTGTAGCTTCGCTCCCTCGTCACTGAAAAATCTTTTAAACTGAAGGTTGTTTTCAGTGAGCGTTTTGTGCTTCTTGTTTTACCATTTAAAATAATTTTACAATCCTTCAGCTACGATGCAATTTTAAAAAATCAAATCGATCGACAGAATATATAAGAGCTCCTTCTCTTGTCCCTCCAGGTTTACTGGAGGTCCTACAGACTTTATCTGTCTGTCTGTGTGTCAGTCTGTCCCGACTTAACGGCTGATATCTCAAAAACTGCTGGACGGATTTCCTTGACATTTTGCACACTTACTGGAAATTAGGTCCGATTGAATGTATCAAATTTTCAGAATCGAGGTTTGAAAAGAAAGGGGTTTTTTAAGGTCGTAAACTCGAAAGCACCTCCCTGATATGTCAATTGACGGAATGACGAAATGCAAAATGTGTGACGTCATCAATAACGTGACGTGATTTTATCTGTATGTCTGTCTCTCTGTCCCGACTTAACGGCTGATTTCTCAAAAACTACTGGACGGATTTCCTTGACATTTTGCACACTTACTGGAAGTTAGGTCCGATTGAATGTATCAAATTTTCAGAATCGAGGTTTGAAAAGAAAGTGATTTATGTAGGTCGTAAACTCGAAACCCCCCCCCCCCCCCCCTGAGATGTCAATTGATGGAATGGCGAAATGCGAGTCAAACAGAGTTATCTTTTCCTACTTTCACAAAACAATGGCTTCTTATGTTGAACGTCTACCAGCAGACGCAAAAAAGCGGTAATACGAGAAGATTATTGACGTTGGTGGGTTAGATCCGTATGAAATACCAAACAGTTCGTGGTCTGTCAACAAAAACCAGTTGCCGGACATAAACCACGCCAGGATTGTACAATATTTTGTGCTGGGCAAAAGTGCGAGAATTTTGCAGCCTGATCCTCCCCAGAAAAAAATCGCCTTTGCTTAAAAAATACCGTTTTACAGTCAAAATTGTCCACCCGCGCGGCCGCTCCAACTTGAGTATCCTAAAATGTACAAGACCACTCAAATTTCATGAACTATCATCCATTTTTCTACAATTTACAATGCAAAATACCAACCTAGGGGGTTTACGGAAAAGAACGTTATAAATGCTTTACAAACACACACTATAATTCTCCAATGGCACAGTTGGTAGAGAGTTGAACTCTTGGTCATGCGTGATCAGGTTCGATTCTGCGCTGAAACTTCTTTTTTTCTCTCTTTTTTTTGAGAGGTTGTGGGTTCGAACCCGACCTGGTTTTTGTGTTTTTGTGTGTGTGTGTTTTTTCCCCCTCTTTTCTCGAGAGGTTGCGGGTTCGAACCCGATCTTTTTTTTAAAATATATGCCAAAACCTGGAAGTTCAGCGCCAGCGGTTTTTATTTATCGCCGTAAAACAGATTTACAGCGTCATCATGGATCAAAATGACGACCGCATGTCTGTGTTTCAAAATGTTGCTGTTTCTAACGTAATTTGGTCAAATATAGTTCTGGTTAAATTAGAATAGCTTAAATATAGCATATTCAAGAAGGGGATAACGATATATATGCTCATTTCTAAGCCATTTTGAAGACGATAGCGCCATTAGCGCCATTTTGGTAAATAGCATGACCGTCATTTTCCCCAACAAGACTTAATGCCCCTCCTAGTCCAAGTGGCTATTAAATTAAGGATGTGAACTCTGAAGGAATAATTTTTTCGACGACAACTAGCCAGAAATTTTTATTAATTGATTCAGTTCTTTTTTAAAACACAAATTCGCATCATAATCCTTATGGGGTAAAACGCCACATTAGGATACAATTGTGCATTTAGGCTGTATGCGTTAGCAACGATGTAAGTGACAATTTCAGTTCAGAGAAGACCTCAGTTTAAAACTTTTTCATCTGTTGATAATCACAATATTTGCGATGACAGCGAAGGCACATTTCACATCGACTACAAGGTGTCTGCGAAACATCTCTGGAGCGATAACGATTTTGATTGTGAAATTATTCACGAGAATAAGGCCCTGATGATGACAATGAATATAACAGCGTTTGCGATGCAATGGACACGCTACTTTTTGGTTGCAGGCATTTAAATGTAATGTGACGAGTCAGATGAGGACGGAGATGATGTTGACGATGATGACACT
>JAWQFJ010014977.1:92500-95000 GCA_034096865.1 Theodoxus fluviatilis | reverse complement strand
TGGTGACATGCTCATGAATAGTGCAAATGTGCATATTCATCAGACTGACTTTTATTCCCAGTGATCAAACATCATTGAGAATTTATCGGTAAAAAAATAATTAATAAATAAATAAAACCCTTACATGTAGAGAAGACAGGCGTGTTGATATAATGTAGATGTTATATGTAATATCTGCGCAAATGTGGTCCAAAAGGTTTGAAAAACGTTACGTTTTCGTATTCAGAGACTGCGACACAACCTTTACAACAGCTACAGCAAGACTTTCATGTCAGCCGAAAAAGCATAATAAGAAGTGGTGGAAAGAGTCTGAATATGCGATTGCGTGTCAGTGTGTGTCAAAATGCAACCGTCGATGATTTGAGGTTGCTGGGAATCTTGGCAGATAGTGGTTAACATGCTCTTTAATATTTTTAAGTGTGCTTAATCTCTCGCTGACGTCACAAGTTCCTCTCTTACTTATTTTGTCCGTAAGGAAGCAAGATATACTATATACAATATTTGCCATTTGCTTCGCACAAATTACAATGCCATTCTGACAATTTTGTATAAAATCCTCTTTTTTGTCTAAAAGCTGAAAGCATAAGCCTGTATCAGGAGATGAAAAAAAGTTTTAAGTTTCTTCATAAAAGTGTTCCCTCCATCTATATTATTTCAGAAAATTTTGAAGTAGTATTGATGTTCATATTGTGAAAGTATATAATGTGTGGAATATGGTAATCTTTTTTTTAAAGGCCTTGTAGGTTTTGTTTGTTGGGGTTATTGTTCTTACTGTAATATGCATTATGGGTGTCTCTGTAACGTATCTAGTATCATTGTCTATTCTCGTATCTTACACCTCTCTCTCTCTCTCTCTCTCTCTCTCTCTCTCTCTCTCTCTCTCTCTTCCATCCCTTCTTTCCAAAACGGACACACACACACATGCATACACACACGCATACTCGCACACGCATACACGCACACACAAACGCGCGCGCGCATACACATACTCACCCGCACATAGGCGCACACACACATACGCGCACACATACATACGCGCACACACGCGTTCAAGTACAAACTCACGCAGGCTCACAAAAGTGAACACGTGCGCACGTTTGAAGACACGCACAAAAACACACATGACACACATAAATGAGTCCTGAGAATGCACGTGTATTCGCTCTAGAATGTGTGTGCATACATGATGAAATATATATTCATATGTTTTCCTTAGTCTGAACTCGTTCTTAGTTCCTCGGCTAAATCTGTTCCTTATGTTGTTGATACTCCTTCATGAAAACATCAATGTTCTGTATGGTTGTTGTAAAGTTTATGCCTTGTTTGAAATAGAAAATAAAAGTGAAGTTCTCATGTGAGTTCGAGAGATCGCCTAAGATTTGGTTGGGTTTGATCCTCGATAAGTGCCCCTCAGATAAGAAATCCAAACAACTTTTGCACTAAACTCCCTGTACTTATAAAGCAAAAGTCTTTGAGTATCCTGCAATGGATGAATGACATATCACGTTAGTTTGGACTTCCTTTTACCGACCTATCATAATTGTCCAAATCATTGTCCTCAATCTTTTCGTGGTCTTCAACATGCCACCATCATCATCATCATCATCATCATCATCATCATCATCATCATCATCATCATCATCATCATCATCATCATCATCATTGTCATCATCATCATCATCATCATTATCATCATTTCCACTACCATCATCATTACCCCACCATCACCACCAGTCATCGTCGTCATCGTCCTCTTCATCATCATTAGTTCATGATGAATGTTATCTCATCCACTGTGTTTGTTAGGTGCAGACTGTACGTCGTGCCAGATATCGGTATGGTGGTGAAAAGAAGGAGGAACAGTTTTCTTGAAGTATTCTTGGAATCTTACATCTTGTTTGGAGCAAGCAGGAGAACGAACATGCTTGGCCTAGATTGTGTTATCAAGCAATATCTTGCTTCATTGAATCTCCCCCTCGCATCCGTGTTTTGAAAGGCAATAACAACTATGTAAATAGCCACAAAGAAACCCCTATATTGTACCATTGCAGGTGTAAATACTCATGTGAAAACAATATCTAGTTTGTTGACTATTTTGTTGTAATCGTATCGTCTTGAAATTGGCCTGGATGTGATGATCTTCAGGCAATGCAGTAGATAGACAATGAATGCAGACTTTTAACAATCTTTCCCTTTTTTGTCCTTTTTTGTCATTCGTTTGAACATGCCCGGCGATGTGGCTAAGCATCTGTTTCATGTATAATCCCTCTCTGTCTCAAACCGTGCATGTAAAGTTGTATGTGACGTTACGAATAAAGGCGCGCCGAAGTCTACACGCGTGGATTTCCTCTGTCGTGTTGCATGTTGTCGTGTTGCATGTTGTCGTGTTGCATGTTGTCGTGTTGGATGTTGTCGTGTTGCATGTTGTCGTGTTGCATGTTGTCGTGTTGCATGTTGTCGTATTGCATGTTGTCGTGTTGCATGTTGTCGTATTGCATGT
>JAWQFJ010014977.1:57500-82500 GCA_034096865.1 Theodoxus fluviatilis | reverse complement strand
GTGTATGTCTGTCTGTCCGTCTGTGTGACTGTCTGTCTGGGTGTCTGTGTGTCTGTGTGTGTGTCTGTGTGTCTGTCTGCCTGCCTGCCTGCCTGCCCGCCCGCCCGCCCGTCTGTCTGTATGCCTGCCTTCCTGCCTGCCTGTTTGCCTGCCTGCCTGTGTGTCTGTTTGTCTGTGTGTCTGTCTGTGTGTCTGGCTGTCTGTCTGGTTGTCTGTCCTGTCTGTCTGTCCTGTCTGTCCTGTCTCTCTGTCTGTCTGTCCTGTCTGTCTGTCTGTTTATCTATCTGTGTGTCTGTCTGTGTGACTGTGTGTCTGTCTGTCTGTCTGTCTGTCTGTGTCTGTCTGTCTGTCTGTCTGTCTCCCTCTCTCTCTCTCTCTCTCTCTCTCTCTCTCTCTCTCTCTCTCTCTCTCTCTCTCTCTCTCTCTCTCTAATTCATGTTAACCCCCCTCTTCTCCCAATCATCTCATCTCCACCTGAACGGCTTTCCCATCCTCTCGATCCGATTTTACGGCAATAATGCACCTGGCCCTAACCGCTCGTTTGGAACAGTCGCCTGTCTGTGACAAAGCCATTCTCAATACGTTCGGTGCATGGCTCTCAATGTGGCTCGATAGCATCTGGTGAATTGATACTGCCATGAGGACGACGAGAAAAAAGATAAGTTTTTTCAGAGTGCTGTGGTCTGATTGATGGGTCACCCTTTGTGCAGCTGTATAAACGTGCGCATGAATGAATTTGTTCATGTGCGTGCATGCGTGTGTGCATATGTGTGTGTGCATGTGTGTGTGTATGTGTGTGTGTTTGTATGTGTGTGTGTGTGTGTTCGTGCATGTGTGTGTGAGTGTTTGAAAGTACACGCATGTGTGTATGTGCGTGTGTGTACTTTCTTGCACGCGCGCGCAAGTGTGTGTGTATGAGTTGCTGTCTGTGATTTTGTCCTTGCGCGTTTTGGAGTAAATGTGCATGTATCCTAACAATTCTATTTCCGTCTACAGTTTTCTTAATGTATCCATATCTACTTCTGAGCTTTAAAAATTCACAATGATTTTTCCTCAAAGTGTTCGCGTAGGATTAATGCAAATCCTGTAAACAAAATCAACCATACTTTGGTACAAATTAAATATTTTCTTCTGTCTATTTGGTTTAGATCCCTTGTGACACATTTCTGTTATTTCTCCTCGTTTTCTTTCTACGCCATTCTTTTTATCATAATTGTTTTATCTCGCACGTACATTTGTCCGTTTTTCGTTTCAGTCGCCAGCCATATTCAATAATCGATGCGCTTCCTTTCCTTCATTTGCGCTTAGATTTCCAGATCTCCAAAGCCAGTTCACTGCAGTTTTCCCTGTATCACTTTTTCCTACCGCCCAAACCTTTTATCAGGATAAGTACTTTCATCGTGCACGTATATCAGTCCGCTTTTTGTTTTAGTCGTCAGCCATATTCAGCCAGCAGTGCGGTTCTTTTTATTCATGTATACTTGCGGACTGTATATCCCTAACAACAGGTGTTTTGTTGGTTTTTTTTTATTCCATCAATCTTTTCGTCAGGAAACTGTCGTCATCTTGCAGGTACATCTGTCCTTTTTCCGTTTCAGTCGTCAGCAGGTTTCAGCGCGGTTCGTTCCTTTCATTTGCGCCTAAAACTGTAGATCCTTGCTCTCTCTCTCTCTCTCCCTCCCTCTCTCTCTCTCTCTCTCTCTCTGTCTCTCTCTCTCTCTCTCTCTCCCTCTCTCTCTCTCTCTGTCTCTCTCTCTCTCTGTCTCTCTCTCTCTCTCTCTCTCTCTGGCTCTCTCTCTTTCTCCCTCTCTCTCCCTCTCTCTCTTCCTCCTCTCTTTCTTTCTCTTTCTCTCTTTTTCTCTCTCACTCTGTCTCTCTCTCTATTTCTCTTTCTCTCTCTATCTCTCTTTCTGTGTCTCTCTGTCTCTCTCTCCCTCCTTCTCTCCCTCCTATCTCTTTCTCTCTCTCTCTCTCTTTCTCTCTCACCCTGTCTCTTTCTCTCACCCTCTCTCTCTCTGTCTTTCTCCCTCCCTCCTTTTCTCCCTCCTCCTCCTCTCTCTCTCTCTTTCTCTCATTCCCTCTCTCTCTCTCTCTCTCTCTCTCTCTCTCTCTCTCTCTCTCTCTCTCTCTGCACTGCATCAGTCTTATTCTCGGGAGAACTCTCAACACCAGGCACGTACATCTGTCCCTTCTTCGTTTCAGTCGGCGACCGTGTTTAGCAATCAGTGTGTAAATTGTCATGCGAGAATCCCAAATCAATTCCGCCTAAGGGGCTGGGCCATGTATTCATCTCCTTCATCCATCCGTAGCATTTACTCTTTTTCCCCCCATTTGCCTGCGGGCGGTTTAGCGTCTCAAGTCAAGCTTGTCGCGGGTTCCACCCGGCACTCATGCATGACGCAATAAGAGGAGGGGGAGGATCGGGTCGGAAACGGAAGAATAAACAAAGGCAGTTAAACACATGCCACTGCCCCCATACTCCCCCTGCCCCCCTCGCCCATCCCCCTCCCCCCTCCCCAATCCCCGGAGTCCCATGCCCTACCACCCCCCACTTGTCGTTGCTTTTAACTCTTTACCCCCCACTCTGTTTTTTCTTTTACCCCATCCCCCCACCCCTGAGTGTGGACGCATCCGCCCCACTCCCTATTCCCATCCTAACTGCTTACCCCCCACCCCTACCCCTCCATTCTCCTAACCCCCACCCCACCCCGATCCATCCCCTCTCCTCTCCAAGCCCTTCTGCACTTGATGATTCCTTGCATCAAGCCTATTGCTATCCCTAGCGCATGTAAGTTGCTCTTTTCCTGCCCCCTCAATCCCCCACCCTCACCCCCACCCCTTATCCTCATTCTCATTTCTGTTCTTTTTCTGTTGCATCCCATTCTCATCACAGCCCACTCATCCACCCACCCACACGAATCACGTCTTCCCACCCACCCCATCCCAAGCATCTACCCCCACCCCCCACCCCCACCCGTATTCCCATTATCACACCTTTCTTTCTTCCACAACTCAATCCTCCACTCGAGTTCACCCAACCATCAACTTCAAACCTTTTCTTATTTCTACCTCACGTCTCTTTGCTCGTCATTTCCTTTCACCCTCTTCCCGCATTCACTCCCGTTTTCTTACTGCCACAATCTTGTTCCCCCAAACCTTACCCCCTACCCACTACAACCACCCCCTTCCCCCCTCCCCAACACATCCCCACACCACCCACCACCCCCCTCCTACCTAACCAACCAACCCACTTAACTTACTTCCATCTCCCCACCCCCACCCTCCCCTTACCTCTGCTTATTTTCCCATCACCGTATAACGTCAGGTTTCGATCGATGAAGCAACACTACCTATCATTTTTAATGGACGCGTGTTGCGGCATTTTTTCTGCATCGGCAACCGTTATGTGAATAGCTGCGAAAAAAAGCTAGTGATTTAATTTTTTCCTTTTTTTCTTTTTAATGAAATAGTCTTCATGCAAATACTCTGCGACGATAATTTTTATTTTTCTCATCTATGCCAGATCAGGTCATAATGATGATAAGCACCTTTCGCTCCCTTCCCTTATCATGGGAAGACTTTACAATATTACGCTCTTTTCATGCAAATTTCGCCGCAAGAGAGGCTCACTTATTATGTAAATCGATGCATAGAAGTAATATTGATGAGTCGGGGAGCATACCGTAATTTTCCCGCAGCTATTGTGCGGACAGTGCCGCAACAAACGCCCTCAAGACTGCAAAGAACTCCTTGTCGAATCTGGCCAAGGGTTTGGGATTTGCAGAAACCCTGGCCAGCGCACAGGAGTAAGCTAGTCCTCTGTGTATCAGGGCACACACGTCCCACCGCAATGAGGTCTGGTGTATACCATCGCCGTGAAGATACAGCTGGGGGGCTGGTGACATTCCGAAGGGCGAGGGTTGTTTTGGGGATTTGTGCGCTTTCATACATTGCTAAAAAAGAGGATTCAGAGGAAACATTTCGGAAGAGAGTGGTATCTACAAAAGTTGAGATCTCGGCCAGTCAGTGATGTCGGGATAAGAATGACAGCAATGCATTTAATCTGATTGTATTGCAAATTATGCGTTGAGGGTAAGAATACGCCCGCCGTTTCTCTCTATGCATTTCGTAGAAAGTGAATAACTAGGATAATACAGACTTGACGTGATCTTAATCAGCTCCTGTGACTCTTGTGCTCGATGGCCTTACATAGCCCATAAAGGCCGATGGGTGGGAAAACTCCATTTACTCCTTCACTCACTCTTGTATTTTTTCTATGGTAACTCGACGGAATAGACAAACGCAGGGAAAACGTGGTATCCTCATCCGTTGTGTCCAAGCGTTGCTCTGTGGAGTACTGATGAGCCGCACACTCGATGGCAGTGAGGGCAGTGGAATGTCTCTCACTGCTGAGCCGCACACTCGATGGCAGTGGAATGTCTCTCACTGCTGAGCCGCACACTCGATGGCAGTGGAATGTCTCTCACTGCTGAGCCGCACACTCGATGGCAGTGGAATGTCTCTCACTGCTGAGCCGCACACTCGATGGCAGTGGAATGTCTCTCACTGCTGAGCCGCACACTCGATGGCAGTGGAATGTCTCTCACTGCTGAGCCACACACTCGATGGCAGTGACGGCAGTGGAATGTCTCTCACAGCTGAGCCGCACACTCGATGGCAGCGAGGGCAGGGGAATGTCTCTCACTGCTGAGCCGCACACTCGATGGCTGTGGAATGTCTCTCACTGTTGAGCCACACACTCGATGGCAGTGGAATGTCTCTCACTGCTGAGCCACACACTCGATGGCAGTGAGGGCAGTGGAATGTCTCTCACTGCTGAGCCACACACTCGATGGCAGTGGAATGTCTCTCACTGCTGAGCCACACACTCGATGGCAGTGGAATGTCTCTCACTGCTGAGCCGCACACTCGATGGCAGTGAGGGCAGCGGAATGTCTCTCACTGCGTGAGCCACACACTCGATGGCAGTGAGGGCAGTGGAATGTCTCTCACTGCTGAGCCACACACTCGATGGCAGTGGAATGTCTCTCACTGCTGAGCCGCACACTCGATGGCAGTGAGGGCAGTGGAATGTCTCTCACTGCGTGAGCCGCACACTCGATGGCAGTGACGGCAGTGGAATGTCTCTCTCTGCGTGAGCCGCACACTCGATGGCAGTGCAATGTCTCTCACTGCGTGAGCCGCACACTCGATGGCAGTGGAATGTCTCTCACTGCTGAGCCACACACTCGATGGCAGTGACGGCAGTGGAATGTCTCTCACAGCTGAGCCGCACACTCGATGGCAGTGGAATGTCTCTCACTGCGTGAGCCGCACACTCGATGGCAGTGGAATGTCTCTCACTGCTGAGCCACACACTCGATGGCAGTGGAATGTCTCTCACTGCGTGAGCCACACACTCGATGGCAGTGAGGGCAGTGGAATGTCTCTCACTGCGTGAGCCACACACTCGATGGCAGTGAGGGCAGTGGAATGTCTCTCACTGCTGAGCCACACACTCGATGGCAGTGAGGGCAGTGGAATGTCTCTCACTGCGTGAGCCACACACTCGATGGCAGTGGAATGTCTCTCACTGCTGAGCCACACACTCGATGGCAGTGAGAGCAGTGGAATGTCTCTCACTGCGTGAGCCGCACACTCGATGGCAGTGGAATGTCTCTCACTGCTGAGCCACACACTCGATGGCAGTGAGGGCAGTGGAATGTCTCTCACTGCGTGAGCCGCACACTCGATGGCAGTGGAATGTCTCTCACTGCTGAGCCACACACTCGATGGCAGTGAGGGCAGTGGAATGTCTCTCACTGCGTGAGCCACACACTCGATGGCAGTGGAATGTCTCTCACTGCTGAGCCACACACTCGATGGCAGTGAGGGCAGTGGAATGTCTCTCACTGCGTGAGCCGCACACTCGATGGCAGTGACGGCAGTGGAATGTCTCTCACTGCTGAGCCACACACTCGATGGCAGTGGAATGTCTCTCACTGCTGAGCCACACACTTGATGGCAGTGAGGGCAGTGGAATGTCTCTCACTGCTGAGCCACACACTCGATGGCAGTGGAATGTCTCTCACTGCGTGAGCCGCACACTCGATGGCGATGTAACAGGGTGAAAAACTTCAATGAAGCTGTCCCACAAGGTACTATGCAAGATGGCTTCCGCGTCCCTATTCAAGCACACCCTCCCCAACTCCCTGCTTTCGTGCATGGAAAGCGTCGAGGAGGCTTGGGAGCTGGTCTCCGAAAACCTCCGTCAAGATGTGAAACAGTTCGTTCGGTGTGCCAGGGTTTCTGGAGAGCACCTCTGTCCTGGCAGTTCCATCCTGGTGACTGATGACATATTCCATCGCCGCCGCCTCATGTTGAAAAGGATACGCTTGTATTATCCGTTCTGTTTCGGCAATGAAATTTTCGACAGGAGAGGAACCATCGAAACGGGGGGGGGGGGGGGGGGGGGGAGGGGGGGGGAGGGGGGGGGGGCGGGAGGGGGAGGGGGCGGGAGGTGGAGCCATTGCATCACACACCTGCTGGACCACTCGTACCGGAGTCTGTGATCTCTCCCTGTTGTCACGGGGTGCTGGTTGTTGTCAGCGTGGCGGCATGGTAGGGCAAGGTGATGGGCAAGCAGGGGTCGGCAGCGGTGACAGTCCTTACCAGACGTCCATCAGTGGTGGGGATCGGTAGCGCTGGTTATCATCAGGACTGGTGGTCATGAAGATCATCTTAACTGACTCTCCCTCTGATCATACCCTGCTCTGCAGCGCCAAAATGTTGCGGCACCAGCACTGGCGTTGCTGCATGGAGCTACGGTGCAGGTCCATCTGTAACAGTTTCTTGACATAGACTGCATGTCAATAAGATGTACTTGCCCTCGTGCTGAAAACTCTTTGCTCAGTATATGGGACATACTACACTTTTAGTCATCGGTCTC
The DNA here is from genome assembly GCA_034096865.1 of Theodoxus fluviatilis. Taxonomy (NCBI): domain Eukaryota; kingdom Metazoa; phylum Mollusca; class Gastropoda; order Cycloneritida; family Neritidae; genus Theodoxus; species Theodoxus fluviatilis. The sequence goes on along the minus strand of JAWQFJ010014977.1, from coordinate 75,551 downwards.
TTTCTCTTCTTCTGGCACTCCAGGCACAACGATTTGAACAATTCCAGTGATTTGGTACTGATGTTTGCATATTTTTTCTTTGATCATCCTGTCGCGTTCCCCATGACCAGTAGCAATGTGCGCTTGTTGAATGATATCAAATGTTCCTTCTATACTTATGAAGTACATGATCGGGCTTTCGTCTGAACTTGTCCTCTTCTTTATTAACGTTTCAATCGGACCGCACTGGAGAATCTCATACAAGCATATGTAGATTTTTTTAAGACAAGAAAACTGGAAAACATAGAGAGAGAGAGAGAAAGAGGAGGAGAGGGGGAGGGGGAGGGGGGGAGAGGGCGAAAGAGAGGGGAGAGGGAGAGAGGGTGGCAAAAGCAAAAGAAAGAAAGAGATTGAGAGAGAGAGGGGGAGGGAGAGAGATTGAGAGAGAGGAAGGGGGAGAGGGGGGGGAGAGGGGAGAGAGAGAGAGGGAGAGAGACGGGGAAGAGGGAGAGAGACGGGGGAGAGGGAGAGAGAGGTAGGAAGAGATAAATAGAGAAGAAAGAAAGAGTGAGGAAGGGGTGTGAGAGAGAGAGAGAGGGGGAGGGAGAGAGATTGAGAGAGAGGAAGGGGGAGAGGGGGGGGGGGGAAAGAGGGGAGAGAGAGAGAGGGAGAGAGACGGGGAAGAGGGAGAGAGACGGGGGAGAGGGAGAGAGAGATAGGAAGAGATAAATAGAGAAGAAAGAAAGAGTGAGGAAGGGGTGAGAGAGAGAGAGAGGGGGGGGAGGGGGAGAAGAAGTAGCAGAAAAAGCAGACTAACACTCAAGCAGAATAAAAAGGAGACTCCCTTGCTCAGTTCAGAGTAGTCCCGCTGGCTTTTGGTCCTCTTGGTTGCGGCTGCACTCTTGACTTCGTGTACAGTTTTAACGTACTCTGATTTGGGAATCAAGCTGGACGTTTAATTTTCTGCGTGAAATTTAAACAGCTCTTTAGTGAATTTATTTTCTTGATCAGTAGCCATCTTTCAAGTGAACAATCTCGTTTGACAATGCTGTTTTCTATTCTGCTGTACAACCCAATGTGAGGCTAACTGGAAATTTTATCTCTTCAAAAACAACTCAAGATTTTGTATCCGTTCTCAACAACTGGTTATCAAAGTATATTGACACCTGTTCACAAAAAAATCATGACTTCGATGGCTTTTTGCCTGAGTTCTTTTCACTCTGCTCAACAGTTCTTTTCACAAAACTGAGTTTGACAAATGTACTGACTCTGTTTAAAATGGTTAAAAAAAACAAGGCAAAAAACTTAGGAAATTGATCAATTTCCTGAAAATTATAATTCCACGAGTGAAACGGTAACTTTGCCAATTTACTAGAATGTTCAGGAAATTTTTTAATTTCCTAGTTTTGTGTATTTACTGTAACACATATACATCGACGTTGATGCTTTAGGACGCTTGCAGCAAGTCATAAAATCAGTTGCGGCAAGTATAAACAGCGGCGAAGTAAGCGTAAGCATCGCTCAATTAGAACAGGCCTTCAAGCCGCTTTGTGCTGCGCCCCATTGTCAGAAGGTCTTTCTATCAATCCAATTATTTTTGCTGCACGAAAACAGGGGAATAACTGTGTACTGTTTCACATTTAGCCCACGATGCATGCAGGTGTATGCGCATTCAGTGTGCGAGTGTAACATGCGGAAAGGAGACGCTTGCTGTTCTTGTGATCAGTGGGAACTACTGGCTTCTCAGCATTTGGGACCTACTCTAAAAGCTCAGCCAGAGGCGGCACCAAGACACTACAAGGATGTTCGGGACATGGTCAGACCAATGAGATCCAACTATGAAAGAAGACTCCTTACGGACAATTGAAAACATAGAGAACTTGAATATCAGCGATAGGAAGCGATGCTCTTTGTAAACGATGTGAATTTAAAATGTTTGCATTTATTATTTGTTAAGAGGGGAAAAAAGTTGAAAAACCCACATCTTTGTGCATATTTTGACATTGTTTTCAAACTTAAATGAAGTTTTTATTTTACATTCGATGACACGGGTCGTTCCAAAAATTTTTGAAGCAAGACGCAAATGAAAGCTAAATCGATCAGAATTTGATAAAAGAGACAAACTTCTGGACTTGTTTTGCAAGGTTTCTGACGGTGCGTGACATTCTGAAAACACACACACACACGCATGCACGCACACACACACGCATGCACGCACGCACACACGTATACACGCACACACACACGCATGTACGCACACACACACAAGCACGCACGCACGCACGCACACATACACACACACAGTAGCGACGCGATTTGAGATACGGTTGTGCACTAATCGACTCGGACACGAAGAAACAAAGGCGCTTTTACCCCTCTGACCAACAACAAAAGCTGAAAACCGGTGGAAACAAACTCGGAAATCAGGTTGGCGTGCGCTTTTGAATGTCGTGATTGAGGCCAATCAGAACATCCGGGGATTCAGGAAAATGGCACTCATTTGTCGCGGAGTGATAACCTTTCAGAATCGCAAGTATGAAATTGCCGTATGATGTTCGCTACATTTTCATTCCTATTTTCGACGCCTCCGCGCGGATAGACACAAAAACCCGGACGGAAAATGAAACGGCGTGTCAACGGCGGACAGAAAAGGCTGGCGCCCCGGACGGACTGCAGACTTGACACACATAAATGGTGGGTAATGATGTGACGATGAAATAACAGCCCTCTTCAGACTGACACCAGCACAACTTCTTCTCCATCTCAATCGGGGCGCGATAGGCTACGGAAAAATTTGGAGGCGTCGATGAAAGGATGCATATGTGGTAATTGACCAGACGTTCATCTCGACACTGGCGCGGGAAAATTAACGATGGCACGGAGTGCAAAGCCACAATGGCGGAGGAGGGTGTTGGGGAAGAGCGAGCCCGGCGCCCTCTGTAGGTAAACATGGAACACGGCGGACGACAGGCCTGCCCCGAGCGCCAAATAGCGGAGCGAAAATTGGCCGCGGTTCCTGTCTTCCCAGCAGCCTGGTGTGTCGGCTCTGGCGCCATCGTGGCCAGACGGTGTCAACCCAGAAACAAACCCCCTGCGTAAAAAGTACTCCATTATCTGCTTCATGCCTTCCCTGTCCTTCACGCCTTGATCTTACTACCCACTCATCTCTTCCTGTCGAACTTCTGTTTGGTATCTCCATCTCCTTGTCTTCCTCTCACATCCATACGCTCTTCCTATACTTTTCTTTCTATTCAACATCTGATGGACCTAGCGAGAGATGTTGAAAAATAACTTACTCAATGTATTGTCGTAGAGTTTTAGAAATATAAATCAATGCGTCGGGTCGACAGAAATATCTCCAAACAGAAGGTTTGTTGGGGCCCATCGAAATAAATGCCATGAATTATTTCTGAAACTCCATTTGATTTTCCTTCTCTTATGCTAAAAAAGAAAATAAAGGCATATTTTTGTTTTAAGTTCATTGGAAAACAAAAGCCATCGTCGATGATAGAAACTTTAGACATGCGAGCATGTTTTGATAAAGGTTCTAAAATTTCATTTTTCCTTGTATTTTTCTAATTTGGGATTTGCACAGAGTAGAAAGGATTTTCCTTAAACTTGTTGTCGATATACACTACGAAGTCGACCAGGTCTTGCAACTTTCGAAGATTAGCTGGGTACGCAGTTTTTGCTTCACCTAAAGTATGTCCTTATTCTAATTCTCCTCTCTCTCCCTGACCCGCCTTCAAACAATCTTCTTTTGCCGACATGCTTTATTTTCACAAAAATTCACGATATTTTGTCAATTATATTATGGCTAACAACTGTGCATGTATGCGCTCATAAACGCACACATAAGCGCGTGCGCACACCCACAGACACACACACACACACACACACATTTTCACTCTCTCTTCCTTCCTGTACCTCAAACATATAGCAGCATCAGCAGCAGCAGCAGCACACCAAACCAAAACCTTTTTCCCTCGACACCGGGGCGAGAATCCGAGGGAATCTAGGAGGCCAGCCAATCGCAAGCCGGCGACAGTGCGCGCGCGGGGACGAGTCACGGGGGACAACTCTGCGGGGCACGCGAGACAGTGGGGCCGGGTTGTCTACCCTAGGGGGGGGCGTGTCCGCGCGCGCTGGTCACGCGAGGGCTGCGTCCCTGCCGTTCCGAGGCGAAATGGGCTCGGGCAGAAGTGATTACAGGCTGCCGGCCCGCCAGGCCCGGAATTAAGGGCTTGTTAGACTGCCAGAAAGCGGACACCTCGCCCGCAACCCATCTCGTGATGGTGGTCGCCGCCTGGAGACGGTGAGCCCTCTAGAAATCGTCTCCCGCCAGAAATCAAGACGTCCAAATGGAAAGGACGACAGAAGGGGTACGGAGCCAAAGAAGGAGAGAAGGAAAGAGGGGGGTGGGGGGTTGGAGAGGAGGAGTGAGGTGGGGTGGGTGGTGCGGCGTGTTTGACGGGGATAAGGTCGCGGTGGAGTTGAGATGGGATGGGTTGGAAGTGGGACAAGATCGATAAAGAAGGAGGATGGTTCCAGGGTGTGGGCAACAAGCGAGAGGAGAGAGGGGGTGTGCTGCTGGAAATGGTTCCAAGCGAAACATGGGAATGTAGGGAAAAGACCAAAGAACGCGGAGATTTAAAAAAACTTGGTCTGACACAGGGGTGAGGTTAGGGCAAAGAAGCGGGTAAAACAAGAGAAGATGTCAGTAATGTAAGGCAACTTGAGAGAGAGAGAGAGAGAGAGAGAGAGAGACGAATGCATTGTATTATCTGGGACACACAGGCGAATGTGCTAAATTTGTTTCAGGGAAACATTTATTATTGCAAGAGAGAGAAACAGAAAGTGCGCCATAAAACATGGGAAAGAAAAAGGAAAACCGAGAAGCCTACTCTCCTTTCGTTGAAATAGATTGCAAACTCCATTCATCTTCCTAGGAAAAGTTTTGTAAATGAGGCAAAATACATAGAGAAAATAGAGTAAGAAATTGGTGTGAAAAAACAGGTTGTGAGACATTCGAGAAAAAGAATAGTTACAAGAAACAATCATAGAATGAATGGGTGGAATTGGTGCTTCATCTATGGCAAAGTCTTTACTTTAGAGTACTTTTCACTCCTAGAAACAGAATCATGGTCAGAAAGAAATACACGGAAAACTTTCACGAACTGGAGTTGCATGCAAGAAACGGAAAGACTATTGGAAAAAATGGCAACCTGAAAAGTCATGACACGGATAATCAGTCTTGGGATTGCAAAACCTTTCCGCTTTGAGGCACGAGTGCCATAATACTTTTTCGAACAAACAACAAAAGGCAGTCGATAGATCTCCGCCAAAATTCTTAATGACTTCGTACCGAAGTCAAGAAGCAACTGGGTCAGCACAGCATATCTCTTCATTAGACCTAAAAACAAATGGACAAATATGACATGTCGTCTTGAGTGCTCCCACCCTCTCCTCGCTGTTTACTCTGCATGCAGGCTTTCACACTGGTCACAGGCGAAATCGCTTGTTCCTTACGTACACCACTTCGGTGCCCCAGATAGTGTGTGACCCCTCGTGCCAGACGGAGACACTCATCAACTCGGCTTCATTTGAGATATCGATGCAGAATATAGGTAGAGTTCAATTCCAGCTATTTTGATTTTTTAATATGAATTTGAGCTCTCTGACCATATTATCGTGCCTAACTCTGTCGCTTTCGTAGAATCAACGTTTATTCTTCCTTATTTTACAATATTTCAACACACACCTAGCCCAAAATGTGTGATACTGATAGTATTCCATTCTTTACGAGCACCTTTCTCCAGTGGATACTGTAGTGTTTGGTCAAGCATATTTCATCGATGGTTCATCCGATTTTAATACTTTTTGCACTATTAAAGCTTTCTACTGTAAGATCATAACAACTCGAAATCTGCAAAAGGCAATGATTGTCTCATGTTGTAACAACATTATATGATCATTGTGCTCATTAAAGCCTTGTCACTATGCATAGATCTACCACTGACTGTCTTCGGCTTCATAGGTTTTAATGACTCAAAAAGGAAAGTGACGTAGGATGAGGTTGGGATGGGGGTTAGGAGAGGGGGGGGGGGGGGAGAGATGGAGGGAGGGTATAGAGGAAGAGCAGATATGTTATGGAAGTATTGAGCTCATGGACAGAATGAGATTAACGCAATCGTTTTTAAACTTTTCCCCATCTCTCTCGCCTCTGGGATTGAACCACGACACAGCGCCTCGCTACAAAGTCCAACGCCTTAGCTTACTGGACCATCTACACCTCCTAGAAAAGAGACTATCAACAGCCCAGCAGAAGCGTCGGTTTGGCTTTGAACTCATGAAGGCACTCCAACGCATATCCAAAAAGTCTCCTCTTTATGCCAAAGCCACAGCTAAAAGACGAAAGTCTAAAACATGGGTTTAGAGACCTGCAGGCAAAAAAGGGAAATACTTTTAAATGTTACCAACCGCAGTATTTCAGCTAATAAGGAAGCCATCAGACAGACTGAAACTGGATGCCGGGTCTGTCGGACATCGCTGCTTTGAAGTGGACATCAAATGGATTTTCAAATGTTGGAGTACGCAAGTGCGAATGAGACTAAAACACAGCCCAGCTGAGACGGACCAAACAGGAAAACTTCTGAATAAACTCCACTCTGTGATGCTACCCCATTAAGCTGAGCTAAACTGCTAGGTGTCCTTTGGCCGCTGGAGAAAAATGATGCGAATACAAAACCGAGACACCTCTACGATCTTCGTCAATGGATGTCCTCATGCAAGGACGTCTCAGCTGTGTCCTCCAGCACCACCAGGCTGTCGTGTGCAGAAGACATTAGGATTGGGAACCTCTGGGAAAAGATGCCTGAAGCTGTAAAGAAGAAACGAAAGTTGACTCTGCCTAACTTTCCAGCTGAACCTAATAAGAGTTGAATAAAGCAGCCCGGTGAATATAGTGAATCGATCGGTTTCAAAACGGTGCTAAAACTACTTTCACTTGAACAATAAAAGGAAGTGAAAAATAAATTGTGGGAATGCGATAGAGGAATTTCCTTCCAGTAGATTTTTTTTCTTTCTCAAACATATAAATAGATTAGCGAAGCTACGGACTGCAAAGTATGAAAAGAGGCATAGATGGAAATAACTCTCTCTCTCTCTCTCTCTCTCTCTCTCTCTCTCTCTCACACACACACACACACACACACACACATACACACACGCACACACACACACACACATACATTCATGCACGCACCCACGCATACACACACGTGCACACAAACACACACACGCACGCACACACACACACACGAGCGCGCGCGCGAGCACACACGCGCACACACACAAACACACACTAACACACACACACACGCACGCGCGCACACACACGAGCGCGCGCGCGAGCACACACGAGCACACACAAACACACGCACACGCGCACACACGAGCACGAATACAAATACACACACATACATACACACGCGTGTACGCACACATACGCGCACGCACATACAAGGTATACAAGCAGGAGAGCAGGCAAACATATATCAGCCATCCCTACAGCAGCTTCCACACTTCAGTCAGAAATATAGTGGTACCCCCCATGTAAGACCTCCAAAAATTCTCAAAAAATAGGTCTTAAAAGGGAGGGGTCTTACATTGGAGGTGAGGTCAACGGAGTATGTTATGATTTTAAAACATAAAGAACATGATTATGAAAACCAGTCACATCGTTTAATTTCACCCATTTACATTTTTCAAGTGTTCATGTACACTGTGTTGTAGATATCACAGTGAATGTGTGAATATACATTGAACACACACACACACACACACACACACACACACACACACACACACACACACACACACACACACATACAAATCTCACAAAAACTGTTCATGAAATCTTAAATCCGCTTATGAATCAGAGATCTTAAGTGGCCTTAAAGAATGATTTGATAGATGGCTGCGGTAGCTGAGTGTTTCTCTTCAAATGCTCCTTCTTAATCTGACTTTCAAAGTTCATGAGAACATCAGCCATGTCCTGAAAGTGATGCGCCAAAGCAAATCTCATAAGCTCTTGGACCGCACCCAGCAGGTTCACTGTCTTGGCCAGAGAGGGTCCAGTTGCTGTGCTGTCTTTCTCCATTTCAAAGAGAATGTGTCGCAGCAGACTCTTTCGGTAGTTAAGCTTCACATTCTGTATGATGCCAGCATCAAGAGGTTACAGGCGAGAGGTTGTGTTGGGCGGCAGCATGACAAACTTCACATTTCACAGCTGCATGGGTGGATGCGCAGAGCAATTGTCAATGAAGACGAGAATCTTGCGTCTTTGAATACGCATTTTGTTGTTCAGTTTGTTCGCCCATTGCTGGAAAATCACAGAGGTCATCCAAACCTTTTTGTTGAAATAATACTCCACACCAAGAGATGCCATATCTAGGCCTTGGAAGCATCTTGGTTTGGCACTTCTGCCGATCACACAGGGTTTTAGTTTTTCTCCTGTGACACTCGCTCCGAGAAAGACCGTAAATCTCTCTTTGGAAGTTTTCACTTCGGCAGCATCTTGGCCTTTCACCACCATTGATTTAGTCGGCATTGCTCAGAAGTAAAGACCAGTTTCGTCAAAGTTGAAAATATCTTCAGCTTCATACCCCTCACAGATGCTGGGCACTCTCTTTATCCAATCGTCAACTGTTTCTTCGGAACCTTCAGCTCTGTCACCCGAGAGTGCGGAAGAGTGAATGTTGTTCCTTTTCATCCACTTGTAAAGCCACCCATTTGATGCTGTAAAATCGTCATGTCCAAGGGTCATGGACAACAAAACAGCCTTCTCTTGAATAAGCTTTCCCGACACAGAGATGTTTCTGTGTCGCGCATCACAAAACCATTCCACATTTGCTCGTTCAAGTCGGCATACGGACACTACCTCGGTTTCGAATATTTTCTTTCACAGTTTTCTCCGTTTTCCCAGCGATCAACAACATTCTCTTGGTCGTTGGCGATCGATTGGATTTGCGTTTTTCCAACTTCAAACGCTCGCGCTATTGATATAGCCGTTTCTCCCTTCCTACTTCGTTTTACAACTTTCATTCTCTGTTCCAAGTTCAGAATCTTTCTTTTTTCCCCACGTGGAGTAGAGCTTGCCATGTTTATTTGAATCGAGTCGTCTCGGGAGAAGCGGAACCGTGTGTTCAAAATTTGCAACGTCGCACATGCGCACTGGCACGGAATTGTAAACTTGCTGTCTGCTATCGGTTTGGCTCGATGTTTCAGCAATATTTTACCGACTTTCGCGATGGTTTGGATTTGAAGATTTCAGTAAAAGGTCGTAGATTCTTACGACTCGCGAGTCGCTAGTCGGGTTTGGGGAGGAGTCGTTGGTCGGGGGGGATTTATAGAGTAAAAGTAATCGGTCAGAGATGAAGTGGTCGTAGATGGGGGAGGGTCGGTGAAGGGGGGGTCGTTTGTCGGGAGTACCACTGTAATCCAAACAGCAAAAGGAAAGAGACGTAACAGATTAGTTAAGAACTTCGTACACATTTTGGGTTTTTGCTCCTCCGACAAAAAGGAAGACAACATAAAACGTATGACAAGACAGGCCTTTAGACGTACGTCAGTGATTTTAAAGAAGAGCTATAAGAGCAAGTCAGAGATATTGCTCTTCTCTTCTTCTTCTTCTTCTTCTTTTTTTTTGGGGGGGGGATATTCCAAAGTTCGGATGTCCTTAGAGGGCGACACACAGAAATAAATCAGCAATGAAAAAGAGGAAACACAAACAAGCCAAAAGAAAAGCTGCATTCCTGTTGTGTATATATATATATATATATATATATATATATATATACATATACATATAGCGCCCAAAGGGAAATGCAAAAATCGCTGTAGTTGTCCTTGTAACAGAACATCTTCTTTAATGTCATGGAACACCTGGTTCAGATGTCTGATGAAAACCAGGCATGAAGACGTGCTTTGTTGTCACTTTCTTTCTTTTTCGTCATAAATGCTTCTGATATTAAAGGGCAAAATAAACAAGGCAAAGAGGGGAAGAAAAAATGTACAGCGCGATTTAAAGAATGGATGGACCTGGATGTCTGACTTACTTCAAATTACAGGAATCGTTTGAATTCTCGACATGATATATTAGCACAATGACAACTCAGCTCAACGTTTTTCATTTCTGCTAGAATACTAGGCCGCGTGGCAGGCGGGGAGGTGGAGGTTGGGAGGTGGGGGAGGGGGGTGGGGGTGGGGGTGGGGGGAGGGAGGCGGAGCTACTGCAAATTAAAATAATATCGAAAGCACAGGCTATGAGAGATTGATTTTTCTCCCTCCAAAGGATCACGTAATAGTCGTAAAAAAGTAAAGTTCATACAGATAACGAGAAAACGACTGAAAACTTGAACACGTTTTCAAATGTATAAACTTTTTTCTTCTAATACATGCACTTGAGTTGTGAGCTTCTAGGAGGCGACCGAAATGAATAAAGGAAATCGACCTTTTTTTCAAACTCTAGGGGGATGGGGTAGGTGGGGGGTGGGGGTGAGGGTGGGGGTGGGGGTGGGGGTGGGGGTGGGGTTGGGGGTGGGGTTGGGGGTGGGGGTGGGGGTGGGGGTGGGGGTGGGGGTGGGGGTGGGGGTGGGGGTGGGGGTGGGGGTGGGGGTGGGGGTGGGGGTGGGGGGGAAGATGGAAAAAATATCAGCATAAACTAGTTTTAGCTTTCAAAGAAAAGCAAGTCAGCGATACAGCGCAGAGAGCATGCGACAACTCCACAGTCCGTAGCAGATCCTGACTTTGAGGCGGGAAGTCGCAGTGCGCATGCGTGGCGGGAAAACCTGCTGCAGGCGGGACATTGCATGGCGGCTTGGTTGTACCGCTCCGGCCTCCTCAGATCTCGCCGCCTCCCGCCTCCCGTCTCCCCGGGCATTTCTCCCCCAGTCATGGCCGCCCGTGTTGCCATTTTATTTGGTCCGCGATTTTTCCCTCCTGCCTTCGAGTGGAGACTTTGGTGTGGCACCCGCGGATGTTGGTGCTTGTTCATCAAAGCGCTGCGCCGACAGTCATCCGTTTTTCCCGCGTCTTTGACTGGTTCTCCTCTCTGAGCTCAAAGCCAAGTTGATTTTAGAAGAAGAAACGAGTTACAGAGTTATCTTTTCCATGATCATGCAAAGCTTTATTGAAATAATTATATTCTTTGAAAATGTGTTCGGATATGATAGTTGTCGGAAAAAATATGTTTGCATCAGATGCATGTCGTTTCGTTAGCTGTCAATGGAGATGGTGTGTTGCATCCATTAGTTTAAAAAATGAGGAACAAGTAAATTCGAAGCAAAGGGATGAACTTATTTTTATGCACAATATCCAAAGGAATAATAACGAGATTTGTTTTTCTCGACGACGTTGTTTCTTCAACCAAAAGTTAACTCTTCAAGAAATTATTACACAGTTCACTCGTTTCACCCTCCGGACTTGATAGGAGCAACACATCCGCATGTATTAAAGCAAAGTAGATAGAGTTGAACGAAAATTCACAAAATTATTTAAAACAACCAGTCAATGAACATTTAGAGTTTTTCTCATCTGATCTCAATTACCCGAGCTCAAATATATTTTTCTCCTGTGCTGGAGCAAAACAGACTGGTATGTTCCTGCTGAGCATGCAGCGCGAGTTTTCCTTGCCGAAAGTATCTATGGACATATCAATGCTTCGACCTTGATGGATGAAACACAGGACAAATATGGAGACAACGGTAACATTATCAACAACAGCTACAACAACAACAGTAGCTATAACAGTAATCTTCATAACGTCCATAACGAATTTACTACTGTGATAAAAGCAAGAAATACAAGACAGTGTGAGGAACATGTCATTTAGAGATACATTCTTGTCCTGCACGTTGTGTCAATCATATTGCTGAGTGTGGTGCATATTCTTTCGTTGATGATTACTCAAAGCTTTTGCGAGCGTCCAAGTGAATAGGAGGTTAAAGTTCTTAATACTCATTTCAAGTAATCTGCCAATACAGGGTAAAATGATGAAATAAGTTTGTTTTCCTGGAACTTTGATATCTGCACTTCCTCGTGCAAGTATCTTAAAACAATATTAAAAAAAAATTACTAATGCACATTCGGAGTAATGCCAGCATGAGAGAAAAAATATTGATATGCAAAATTAATCAAATTTGAGGCAAAGATGATAAATGCTTTAAAATTTATTGTTAAAGACTGTATTTGATTGATCATTTGTTCATGCTGATTGGATGTTGTTCATTTCATATAATTATGCACACAAAAAAGGGATTTTTCAAATTTAGGACTTTAGTTTCCACTTGGACGCTCACTTTTGTCAGTGTTTATCTGACTAAAGTGGAGCAAAGTTGCAGTGTGTGTTTTTCTGTCTTATTTGCAAACTGTAAAAATACTTTCGCAAAGTTTCTAGGTGATGGACTGTGCCCTCTGAATAATTTCAGGAGTACAGTGCACGAGCCGGTGAGAAACAGTCTGTTACTTGACACTCGAGCGGATGCTGATCACAGCATTTCACTGGAGGTATCGCACAGTCAGTCGGCCGCTCATTACCATTACTCACTTATTGCCAAACCATTTCAAGAATCTCAGAATAAGCTTCGGAGCCAATCTGAGCAAAAGTGTATTGATTTATGAGGTAACGTCGACTCGTCCCTGCACTCGTTTTGAGAGCTTTGTTTCAGCAGTCGCGAAGATTTCTTGTCGATCAAATGCAAATTCTTTTTAGGTTCTCCCGCTGCAATATTAATGGAGATTCGCCGTAGAAAATTACGTTTTCTGTCTTCCAATCAATGAAGAAAAATGAAGATGAACGTCCTCATTTTTTCCTCCATCATTGCGTTACGGTCTTCGTTGCCTTTACGAGATAAATCTTTCCTCTTGGTAAGACGGCTTGTCCGCGGTCTCAACCAAAACAAAAATCAGAAACAAATCACTGGCAACGGGAAGGGGAAAAAAGAAACAAAATGGCGACTTTTTTCCTGCGAGATCGTCCTCTTACCCCGACCTCCTCTCACTCTGGCTTCCGTCCATTTTCGCGGGACAGCTTCCTGTTCCGGTTGGCGCGGAGCAGGGCGGGAGTTCTGCTGTCACACTAGGGAGGGTAGAGTGGTGCTGGGGGGGGGGGGGGGGGTATGAGGGGGGGGGGGGGAGGCATGAGGGATGGGGGGCTGACGTGAGGGGTGGGGACTTGACATGCAAAGGATGCGTGCAGGAAGTGTCCTCGTGACCTGCCCGTGCTCCCCGTGCAGCCCTGGCGACTGCCCCACTGTCCGTGCAGGAGGGCAATAGACAACTGTTGACGGTTTCCTCCCTTCCTTCTCTCAACACCCCCACACCACCTCACCCCCTTCCGCACCTCCACATCCTCCTTTCCACTCCATCCACATCCCTAACTCCCCAACCGTTACCCCTCAATCCTTACCCTACCTCCCACCCCACCCTCGATCCCTTTTCTTCCTCCCCTCGCCCTTCTCACTCCTCCCTCTTTTACCTCCTCTCCTCCCCTCCCGATCCTTTCCTTGGGGGCCGGGCCTGGTCATGCAAGCCCCGACAACCTCCTCCCCCCAAGATGTGTGTGTGTGTGCTCTTATTATGGGAGCACGCGCGAAAAGCGAGATCGTGCGCTGACGTGAGCCAGCTCGGTTCCGCTGGGTACGGCCAATAAAGCGCTAGGCACGCAACCCGCCGAATTCGCGGCCGCCGCATGTGGATATGCCCAATTAAATCTATATATCATCGACAGTTGAAAACGAGGAGCGCGAGGCTAAATTGCCGGCAGCATGCGAAGGCTGTCACGATAAAAACAGGCCCGCCTCGGCTCCGGAGTGGCAGAGGGGGATTTGATAAGAAACCCTCCTCACGAACAGACCAGACCTCAGCCAACAGCACCTACAGCCGCCACCACCATCACCATTCAGAGCTGAAGCCACCACCAGCACCACCAGCACCTCCACCTCCTCCACGTCCACCACCCCCTCAACCTGCTGCCGACAACGACGGAACTGCTGCCACCATTACCACCTTCACCAGCACCAGCACCACCACGGCCATCGCCTGCACAACAAGAGCTCGAGACCTGCACGGAAGAGGACGAAGGCCAGGCAGACCCAATCGCGAAGGAGACGGACTTCTCTCACGCTCACGCTCAAGCTCACGCACACGCGCACGCACGCTCGTTGCGCGCACGACACGAAAGGATGAGCCCGGGGCTAGGCGGTGACAAGGCACGCACTCGGCGGTAGAGCGTCGAAGCTGAGGCAGGTCCTTTTGTTTGCTGAGCTCACTGGAGAGCGCAGGACAGGGTAGACCAGTCCTCGTCCAGTCACAAAGACGGCTGCAGACTCCCAAGGCAGAAGCTCAACCCAAAGCCGGATGAAGATAACTTGCAAAGACGCGAAGCTGTGTCATCCAGGAGGAACCAGCTTTTCTCGGAGCGAACGAAACCCAACGAGGACGTCGACTATTGACAGAGTCTGAGAGTCAGGAGAAATGGACTTTATCGCATGACGTTACCCCTCAGAAGTCAGTGTGGTAACAATATTAAACACAGCGCCGAAAACAGCTGGTGCTTATTTCCCCAACGAGGAAAGTCAGACTGTTTTAAATGGAATTCATCCTAGAAATAAGAGCGGAGGCAAAGTTTCGATGGTCTACAGGTTCCGTTTGCCTCTTCAGCGTATACAGTTCAGTGTAGTCGTTCAGAGGGAGTATTGTGATGACAAGAACGAGGGAAAATGCAGTTAAACTTCCTTGGATCTTTTGTCAAGTTTCAGAAGCTTGGCAAAATTTGGAAGATACGACAACTTGTGTTCAAATATTCTCTAAGTTACAGATTCAGTGCATCAGCGTTCATCACAGCCAAATGCTTGTCTTCCGAGGAAGATGCGGAACCAAATCCTCTGAGATAATGTGCTAGCTGTCACTGGACAGCGATGCAACTGCACCGCTGGATACTCGGTGCTGGAGAAAGACCATGGGTGAGCCTTGGAGACATTCATGGCATCGAAATGCTACGAGCACCTAAGACATCCTGCAATTTTCAGGGGCAAAATGGTATCACACGCCCGATGTAGTGTGGTTGTCCCGATGGATTACCCAGAGTGCACGTGCAAAGCATGCCGTCAGTGATGATACGTTCTGAGACGTGCATCTGAAAATATTTGGAATTTGTTCCACCCGGACTCCTTGGACACAATCAGCAGTGTCACGTCTTTAATGTGGAGCCCGACCACGTGAAATAATGCAGAGTGTCTTTGTCTGTTGTCAATTTTTCAAGACTGGCATGGGGATATGAATGTACGATACAATGTGAACATGTCCATTTCTACCCTGAAACCTGAGGTATCAAGAAATTTACCACCGGATGTCTTCCAAATCTTCTCATGAAAAATTACCATCTTCTTGTCGAGCCTCTCGAAGATCAACATTTTTGGAACATGCATATTCCCATGCCAACGCTTCACGAACAAAAGGTGTGAGAAAGACAGATTCAGCCGTCTGGTAAATTCATACAACAGTGAAGGCAGGTTTTAAATCAACGCACTGAATTCGTGACTTCCTGAGGCTGAATGTGCGAAGGAAATATCAGCCTCTCGCCTCACAACACGCAGCTGAGCGTGAAGCTGCGCAAGGAAACAGCGACGGAATCGACAGATGATGTACTACGTATGGGGCAGCATGGACCGTACACTCCACCAGCATGAGTAATTGTTCCGCTCCCTGCACCACGAGTTATGTGGTCGTGGTCAGACCGTCGTGAATTTACAGCGTGCGGTTTTCAGTGCCTTTCAGTTTGTGTTTGACGAAATCCATCGACCCCGGATACTTCAGTTCCGACCTGAAAAGGGAAAATACTTACTGATTTTGGTGGGTGCACGGTAAGTGAAAATCGTGTCACTGCTTTTGATACTGAAATTGTCTACTTTGATCTACAAAGTGTGCGGAGGTGATCTTCGAAGAGAGCGTCTCTGCTGTGTCGAATGATATTCTGGTGTCGTGTATGTAACGTGAATTTGTCGTTCAGAGGCTACAAAAACAAGCTTGTGCGTTCGCTCGGATACGGAGCGAGTGGTAGTGATTAAAACGTACTGTGCAAACCATGGATTTACCCATCCACTGGCGTTTACGAACTTCAGCAGTCAGTGTGTTCATTCGCATTCATGCCTCTGCTTTTCTAAGTGCGTTTAAAAGCGTGTTTGACAACCAGCTCAAAGTGGTTGTTGTCGATCTCTGCTTTTAGAACTACTCAGAAAAGAGAAATAATTATTTTCGCAAAGTTTGATCTGGAATGATGGGTTCTTTACTTCTCATCAGCAGATACATACACATCAGCAGATACATACACACCAGCAGATACATACACACCAGCAGATACATACACATCAGCAGATACATACACATCAGCAGATACATACACATCAGTAGATACATACACATCAGCAGATACATACACATCAGCAGATACATACACATCAGCAGATACATACACATCAGCAGATACATACACATCAGCAGATACATACACATCAGCAGATACATACACATCAGCAGATACATACACATCAGCAGATACATACACACCAGCAGATACATACACATCAGCAGATACATACACATCAGCAGATACATACACATCAGCAGATACATACACACCAGCAGATACATACACATCAGCAGATACATACACATCAGCAGATACATACACATCACTATCGCGTTGAAAACGGCACGAGGGGAAATAACCCGAGGACAACGAGTCTTGCATAATCCTTTAAAGGCCTGTTTTAATACAGCAAACGCTTACACCTACTTCGCCGTAGTGGCAATCTCATCCGACCAATCAGCACGCAGAATTAGACCGTTGCCGCCTCCCGATTGGTTGGATGAGATGGCCACTACGGCGAAGTATGCACAAGCGTTGCTGAATCAAAACACGACATCCACAGCATTGCTCTTCTGTTTCCACCTCGGTCAGGGTCACTAGGAACAGACAATGGCATGACACCGAGGATGTGCACGGTGACGCTGAAGATTTCCTATCGCGTGCAGGATTGCTCTCGACAGAGATTGAGTAAAGGATTCAGTTGAAGATAAAAGTACGCCTATCCGTTTTTGATCAACGGCTGCTCTAACAGCTGTCTTGAGAAATGTGCCGAGTTCGCAAGGATCACAAATGGACCCTGCAGCGTCATCTACTGCACTAACCGACCTTCAAAGCTGCAAGCACGTAGAAGATGGCGGATACAAGTGCAGAAGGGGTCGTTTGTATTCATGTAGAAAAATTGTGAAACGTCTGCGGACTTGCATGATTTTCTGACTTGGGAGGAAAAGAAAAAACATTTGATGAGTTTGTTGCAGTTCCGACATTTCTTCTTCCCGAAAATTCAATTCCACGTGTACTTCAATTTTAGGTTCATCAGAGGAGGGAATCTTTTGCCATGCTACAGAGTTTACGAAGGATTCAGTTTTCTCAAGGAACTGCGCCATCAAGAATGTGAAACCCTTACTTATAAAGTAGATTCATGGAACAGTTGCGATTCATTTCTAAAATTGGCCGAGCCCCTGCCTCCATTTTGTATCGAATCTAGATTGTACCGCGGTCAAGGCTGACAAATCAAATAGTGAGAAGTACATTGCTTTCTCACAATAAAAATAGCAGATAGTAACTGATCGTCAATGAAAATGCAATGCAACTTGGAACTGATGTAGAGGCATTCGAGCGGCGAGGAAGTTTGTCAAACTGGTGGAAAATGTACACTGAAAACATTTCGTGAACTCAAACGCCGAGTAAGTCACGAAATCCTGCACCAGGGCTCTCATTCGCAGAGAGGAACGTAAAGCGGCAGGTGCCGTTCATTGAAGCGACGTTTCCGTATGGGATACTCGTGTCACTGAAGGGAAATGGTTGCAGTACGACATGAAACACACGACTTCCAGGTGGGGTTCCCATGAGTTCTGTGCCTGGGTCCTCGACGAAGACACACGTCCAACACGGGCAGCACTGCTACAGGACTTTCTTTGTCTGTT
>JAWQFJ010014977.1:40000-42500 GCA_034096865.1 Theodoxus fluviatilis | reverse complement strand
ATTGTTTCAAAGCGGCTTGTGACTTCATCGCTCCCTTCTTGACAGAGATGTTTAATGTCCGTAACGAGACCCAGTTTTTCCCCCCATAGGAATAGTCGCGATCTGTCATTGTATCACTGTTTAATCAAGGATTGAGCATGGATCCAAATAACTATCGGGGTTTTTTCTTTATTAAGCAAGCTTAGCAATATTTTTCATCCATACTTATGCGCTGTTTACGCCTCTGGGCAAAGGCTCAAAATAAACATAGTTTTTTGATCAGGCGCAGGGCCACTTCTGTGGATCCCGAGGATACGCAAACCTAGGGGGACTACTGGCGCAGTTTGCAATAAATGCGTAATAGACTTTATTTTTATTTTTAATCAGTTTATTGGGTCTAAAAAAATACACAAGGAGGACAACATGACAAAGAAAGCAAAGAAGGAAGAGACGAAACTATCATCTATATAATGAATATCAATAACACCACATCATCATCATCATCATCATCGGCATCATCATAAACAACAATAGGACAAAATTACAAAGAAGACCAAAAAAGGAAGAGACAAAAGTACATCAATGCCATGAACATCACCCCCACATCATTATCCTCCTCATTCTTATCTTTATCATCGGATGATGATGGTCTCCTCTTCACCACCATCATAATCATCCTCCTCAACATATTCATCATCATTCTAGTCATCATCATCATAGTCATCATCATCATCCTCATCAAGGAGAGGAGAGAAAGAGTGGCAAGGGTCGTTCAGTTTATTGGATCTCAGGAGAAAAAATAAATTGGGCTAGTCCTTCTACGAAAAAGCGAAATCGAAACGGAAGGATTAGATACATGGTGTAGATTGGTGACTTGCGCGTGAGCATGTGTGCGCATATGCGTGCGCGTGCGTGAGAGAGAGAGAGAGAGAGAGAGAGAGAGAGAGAGAGAGAGAGAGAGAGAGAGAGAGAGAGAGAGAGAGAGAGATGCGTAATAGACTTGACTCTTCGCATTACAGCATTGCGCCAAAAATAGTTCGTTCTGGATGCTATTTTCCCCACTTTTTACAGAAATCATTCGGATGTCAAAACTTGTTTCCATTTCAACACAAACATTATATTTTATCGAATAAACGCTTGTTTATTGCTTCAACAAGCGAAAGTTATGAGTTTTGTGCGAAAGTCTTAGAACTACTTTAACGGCATATGTCAGGGAGGAGAGGGTTATCCCACAAACCTCTCGTATGACCTCCTCATGCATATTCCGGACGGAATCCCTCCATCACTATATGAACTGTGCTAGAGACTCTTTCGCCGGCAGTCGACCACGTGGTTACATTGTAAGCCATAATCTTCACGCGCGTCTGTGGCAATCGTCGTGCGGACGTGTACGCAGAGATTTCGAGTCGACAACTCGTGGTGTGGGAATGGATGGGATTGGATGGATGGCGTTTTACGGTCTATCAGCCTTTGTAGGCTATGTAAGGCCATTAAGCAAGAAAATCACTAGAACAGTTTAGAGTAAACGCGAATCAAGTCACGGTGTCCCTAGTTATTCGCCTCTAACGAATCGCGTAGGGAGATGCGGTGGGTCAATTCTTACCCCCAACCCACAGGGAGATGGTGAGGCGGGATCGAATCTGACATGTCCTTGAAGCTGCAGGACTTTCAGCCAAATTCCTCTGAATGCTGAAGACCGTGTAAGCTTGTGTTCTGTCACGTGCTAGATGGAACTGGACACTGTCAGACTTCTTCGGATGTCCAGCAGGAGTCAAGCAAGGAGCTCTGGTGAGCCCGATAATATTCACTCACTTTATGACCACTATAGCTGATCACGTCTCTGTCTCTCTCTCTCTCTCTCTCTGTCTCTGTCTCTCTCTCTCTGTCTCTCTCTCTCTCTCTCTCTGTGCAGATTCAAATGCATGTTTTCGTCTTGTTTCAGAATATCTGAGAAGTGGCAAAAATGAAATGCATGCAGTAAATCCATCGTACACCCCACTTCTCGTCCTTCTTGATAAATACTTTTTCGTGAGAAATCGGAAAATTTGCGAACGGCAGCGAGCCTTGCACAGATGATATACCTCGTCATCAGAGAAGAATGCTTGGCTACATCTGGAATCCAGACACTCTGTGAGGCTGTCTAGTGTTATTATTTAGTAAATTTTGACAATTAAGCTTTAAAATTTACTTTTTAAAATTGCAGTCTGTGTAGGCTATGTAGGCTATGTAGGCTATGTAGGGCCATCCATCACAGAATCACTGAAGCTGTTAAATAAGAGCAAGTCCAAGTCATGATCTCCTTAGTCAAACACCTTTTGCGACTCGTGTAGGGAGACGTGGTGGGCCTATTCTTACCCCCAACCTACAAGGGGTTTGCTTCATATAAAAACTGCAGGCACGGAGACCCCGACACTTACTGACCGATGCGGGGGCAAAGGGCCATCTGCCCTCTACGTCAGCGTGACGTTAACGTCAACTGACGTCGCCCTCCTCGGGCGTCCTCCCTGACCCTCATCAGCGT
>JAWQFJ010014977.1:25000-30000 GCA_034096865.1 Theodoxus fluviatilis | reverse complement strand
ACCGCATGGGCTTACACTGGATGCTGTACCGCATGGGCTTACACTGGGCGCTGTACCGCATGGGCTTACACTGGGTGCTGTACCGCATGGGCTTACACTGGATGCTGTACCGCATGGGCTTACACTGGATGCTGTACCGCATGGGCTTACACTGGATGCTGTACCGCATGGGCTTACACTGGATGCTGTACCGCATGGGCTTACACTGGGTGCTGTACCGCATGGGCTTACACTTGATGCTGTACCGCATGGGCTTACACTGGGTGCTGTACCGCATGGGCTTACACTGGATGCTGTACCGCATGGGCTTACACTGGATGCTGTACCGCATGGGCTTACACTGGGCGCTGTACCGCATGGGCTTACACTGGGCGCTGTACCGCATGGGCTTACACTGGATGCTGTACCGCATGGGCTTACACTGGATGCTGTACCGCATGGGCTTACACTGGATGCTGTACCGCATGGGCTTACACTGGATGCTGTACCGCATGGGCTTACACTGGATGCTGTACCGCATGGGCTTACACTGGATGCTGTACCGCATGGGCTTACACTGGGTGCTGTACCGCATGGGCTTACACTGGGTGCTGTACCGCATGGGCTTACACTGGATGCTGTACCGCATGGGCTTACACTGGATGCTGTACCGCATGGGCTTACACTGGGTGCTGTACCGCATGGGCTTACACTGGATGCTGTACCGCATGGGCTTACACTGGGTGCTGTACCGCATGGGCTTACTCTGGTCACGAAAGGCGAGAGCCACTGCCAGACAGGGGGCTGTGACTACATGCTCCGCGTTGCGTGACTTGGTGACGCAAAGGCCGTGCAGGCCGCCCTGACGCGAGCCAGTTGTGGCCTAAGATCTGGTTATGGAGGACGAGGGTATCGAACCAGCCTGGCTCCAGGGGTTTTCCTCGGACCACCGCCCCTCGAACTGGATCAGCGGCGTACTATGCTGGACATGCAAGTGTCCGTTTTGAGCACCCTGAAAAAGAATAAAAATCGCAATATAAAAAGCCACCATGACCTTTTACTCTTTTTTTAATCCTTTTTTTCTCTCTTTTAAATGAAGCAAGATGCGTACAAACGACAAGAAAAGAGCTTGTGTGTGTATTTTTTAATTACAAATTATTTTCATGACGTCAATGTGTGTATTGTGAGTATCCCACACGTTTGCGTTAGTGTGTGTGTGTGTGTGTGTGTGTGTGTGTGTGTGTGTGTGTGTGTATGTGTGTATGTGTGTGTGTGTATGTGTGTGTATGTGTGTGTATGTGTGTGTGTGTATATGTATGGGTGTGTGAGTTTGTTTGTTCATGTGTTTGCTTGTTCGTTCGTATGTTAGTTCGTTCGTTTGTTTGATTGTTTGAATGCGTTTTTGCTTACTCGATTGCTTGCCTACATTTTATGTTTGTTTTTTAAAAACCAGTCTGATGTGTAATTTAGTTCCTGTGCTATTTCAGCTCATCCCGAGCATCACCTGAGGTTGTGACTTTCAACACGAAAAGTCGAGACCACATGCAGTTTTACACAATTAGTTATCTTTCCACGGCCGTCTCAGAGTTACTCTTTTTCTGAATCGGGGGGGGGAGTTGTATGTGGAGAATACCCAGAATGGAATCAAGGGTTCAATCGCTCCATGACGACAATATCGAACACCAATTAATCCGCGTCCACGGGATTGTGAGACCAGAATCTCCTTGACAAACAGACGATGGAAGATGCGAGTCTCTCGTGCAAGTCCAGGATATCATCACACCAACCCGAAGGTCGAGAATGAAAGGGTGAGATTTTACAACTACCCCGCCTCTCAATCATCATGTCATTAGAGCATGTCGGGTACGCGTGGGTGGCCACGGCACCCCACCCACCCACAATAACCCCCATGGGAAGTTCACCACGGGTGGGAAGCCAGTCCTCCGAGGTCAAAGGTCACGTTCTTTGACGCCCGAGAGAGCGACAGGAGAGCAGATCACACGGTCTCAGGAGCGAGACAGATGCTTTCTGCTAATCACGCTACTTACCCTGTGATTATTCTCGCTTTCCCACCCTGGTATGGCCAGCAATAAAGCGCTCCGCCACCCGCTTCTCTCACGGTAGCAACCGGGGTGCACCCGTACAACCTGCTCAATCGGCGCGGCAGTTCGAGGCGTGATTGTCGAGAAGACGTGGACAAACGAGATGCCACGAGCGACAGCGTCTAGTTAGCGTGCGCCATGACAGTGGGTGTGTACAGGGAAGAAAGGGGAGAGCACTAAGAACGGCTTGCATGAGACCTTTCCCAGCAGTAGCCCGCGGTAAGAGGTGTAAATGCCAAGCTTCAAGACAAGATCTGGGTGAATTATTGGACATCTTTCTCTCCATTGATGGAACGATATGTAAAGACCGGACTGACGTCCATAACTGAAAGACTGGGTTGGTCATCTCGACGGTGAAATTTAAAATTCTACTCGTCACTCTTCGACCACTTTCTGACACGACCCAAGACTTCAAATAAACATCTTTTTGCCAGAAGAAACGGTAAGAACTACGCAATGATTTTCTATCTCATTAATAGATGTGTGTAGTGACGAATCCTTAAGACTGGCGTCAGGATTTAGCGACCAGTTTGTTGTAGGGCTGGAGTTGAGTTCGATCTTCTGGAATGGTTTAAACGCTCATTTTGATCTGAATGGTCTGACCCAGTCCTGATGGTTCCCATCAGCCTTTGGCTGCTTGGTGTCGCCTTGCTGGAGCTACTAGAACGAGCCCCGAAAGCCCAGCAGCCAGGGTTCCAGTTTGTGGGGACATCGAGAGGATCAGATTGATTCAGAGACAGGTAGACAGGCAGGCAGGCAGACAGACAGACAGACAGAAAGACAGACAGACAGACAGACAGACAGACAGACAGACAGACAGACAGACAGACAGACAGACAGACAGACAGACGACAGACAGAGACATAGACAGACAGACAGACAGACAGACAGACAGACAGACAGACAGACAGACAGACAGACAGACAGACAGACAGACAGACAGACAGACAGATTCACGTACAGACACCCGGACACACCTACAGACACCCAGACACACGAACAGACACCCAGACACGTACAGACACAGACACACATACAGACACACAGACACACGTACAGACACACAGGCACACGTACAGACACACAGACACACGTACAGACACGCAGACACACGTACAGACACACAGACACGCAGACATACACACAGACACGCAGACATACACACAGACACGCAGATACACACACACAGATATATACACACAGTCAGAGGGGAAGAGAGAGACAGAGATCGACAAAGACAGAAACAGAGAGAAAGAGAAAGACAAACAGAGAAAGAAAGACAGACAGACAAATTGACAGGCAGGCAGGCAGACAGACAAACAGACAGACAGACAGACAGACAGACAGAGACACAGAGACAGAGAGAGAGAGAGAGAGAGAGAGAGAGAGAGAGAGAGAGAGAGAGAACGACAGACAGACACACAGTCACACACATACACACGCGCGCGCGCGCGCACGCACTCACGCACGCACATACACACAGATACACCAAGAGACAGACAGACACACAGACACACAGTCGGGCAGACAGACAGGACAGACAGACAGACAGGCAAACAGACAGACAGACAGACAGACAGACAGACAGACAGACAGACAGACAGACAGACAGACAGACAGACACACACACACAGACAGACACACACACACACAGACAGACACACATACCGACAGACAGACAGACAGACACACACACACACAGACAGACACACACACAGACAGACACACACACAGACAGACAGTGTGTGTGTGTGTGTGTGTGTGTGTGTGTGAGAGAGAGAGAGAGAGAGAGAGAGAGAGAGAGAGAGAGAGAGAGAGAGAGAGAGAGAGAGAGAGAGAGAGAGAGAGAGAGAGAGAGAGAGAGAGAGAGTGAGAGAGAGAGAGAGAGAGAGAGAGAGAGAGAGAGAGGAGAGAGAGAGAGAGAGAGAGAGAGAGAGAGAGAGAGAGAGAGAGAGAGAGAGAGAGAGAGAGAGAGAGAGAGAGAGAGAGAAAGACAGACAGAGAGAGAGAGAGAGAGAGAGAGAGAGAAAGGAAGGGAGAGAGAGAGAGAGAGAGAGAGAGAGAGAGGAGAGGGAAGGGGGGGGGGGGGGGAATGGATAAAAGGGATACAAGCGATTAATCAATAAAAGAACAAAAAGAAATTCGCGGAGGCAGCAACAAGGTGGACGAGCAACAGAGGAGGCCGACTGATGCAGGGGAGGCAACTCCTGCGAACATTTGCCGTCGTCGCTCTAGAACGCAAAAGCTGGACGAAAATTGCGAATAAACCAGTGCATGTTCGCACATTTGTGTACTCTTATGCACTTGTGCAAGCACATGAGCACACACTGATATGAAGACATACTTTATGCGTCTACACGGGCATCAAAAAGAGGAGCGAATCGTTTATACACATCTTTTAAAACGTCGGCACACACGTATAAGCGTTCTTCTTCTTCTTCTTTCCGTTCCTGCCCACGATCATCAATAGTGATTACTTTGGCACGTGAATTTTTTACAGGTTGGGGAGTCTGGGGAGGTGGGGGGGGGGGGGGGGGGGGGAAGAGTCACAGTGGTCCCGTCCTAGCGGGAGGCACGCGACACGAACGTGTCGACAGTGCTGGCCTCAACCACGGCTGGAGGTAGGGCATTCCAGTCCTTTATTGTTCTGGGGAGGAAGGCTGCACTCCGGTACTGCGTTCGGCAGGTGATGAGGCTGAACTGCTGGCTATGACATCGTCGCTGGCGTGGTGGTGGGGGAACCAGCTTTGACTTGATGCCAGGACAGTGGACGATGCTGTGTTTGATCTTATACAGCATCGACAGGCGAGCAAGCTTCCTGCGTTCCTCCAGGGACTGCCACCCAAGGGAGTCCAGCATCTGGCTGACACTTGAAGTGTTATGGTAGCGGTTGCAGACGAAACGGGAAGCACGTCTCTG
>JAWQFJ010014977.1:12500-20000 GCA_034096865.1 Theodoxus fluviatilis | reverse complement strand
GGCAGCCACAACCCCAGTGACAACGGCCCTTGCACTCTTACATACTACTACTACTACTACTACTACTACTACTACTACTACTACTACTACTACTACTACTACTACTGCTACTACTACTACTACTACTACTACTACTACTACTAATAATAATAATAATAATAATAATAATAATAATAGCATTCATAACGCGCATTTCTTGCAAGAACTCAATGCGCGGGCATAGTCACATTTACACGCAGTTACTCGTCAGCCATACTACATAGCACAACACTCGTACGACTATCATACCAGGGCCCGTATCCAGAACGGCGATTTATCTTTTTAACACTCGATTTATCCCCTAACCCCGGGTTATCTTGACTTCGGGTCAAATCTTCCTATGCATGACGGCGATTTAGCTCTAACCTCGCATCAAAGCAGAGGGTTAAACTATCTTCCCGATGTCGGCAAGATAAATAGATAACCCGGGGTTATCTTCGACTGAGCAAGTATTGGCTCTTTTAATCAGATGCACATGCGTTCATGTGTGCGGCGCGCGTTGTGAGTGTGTGTAGAAAACGTGTTATGACTCTAATCCAGCCGCGATTCGCTGCTTGATGTGAAGAATTTCCTCTCACTGCCTTGCCTGACTCTGCGCAGTGAGCAAATGACCTTGGTCCGTATCCAGCTTCACTAGGGAAGGTAAATCGGTTAGATAAGGTACGCTCGTCAGAGGATCCTAGGTTGCGCTTTGCTATATATACTGGTTTCCAGCCAAGGGAGAGCGGAACAGACAGTTGGAATCGTCTGAGTTGACCGAGACCAAGATTTAGCTAACCCCGCGTTATTTTCGCTTCGTGCATGGGAATTTAACCTAGCGCCTAACCTCGCAATAGCTAACCTGGGTTTTGAGATTAATCGGGGTTAAAATAACTCGCCGTTCTGGATACGGGCCCTGGACTTGAAAAAAACTAGGAGGTTACAGAAAAGCAAGACGAAACATATGGGGTTTTAATTGAGATTTGAAAATGGACATAGTTGGTGCATCACGTAGGCCAGCCGGCAGGGAATCCCAGACACTAGGGGCAATGAAATTGAAACTACGCTCTCCGAAAGACTTGGTACTACGCTTTGGAATTTTCAGAAGCTTTTCACTTGATGAGCGGAGAGAACGGGAAGGGTGATAGGTACAAAGGGAGGCCGAAAGATGTGCCGGAAGGGTTGAATCAAAATGACGGTACGCCAAAACAGCAATGTTGTACTGGCAGCGGAAATTAATGGGAAAACAGTGTAGATGTTTCAGGAGGGGTGTCACATGATCGCGCTTGCCCTTCATAAGAACCAGACGTGCCGCACTGTTTTGAACTCGTTGCAGACGGTTTAGTTGTTCTGCCGGAAGACCCGCCAGGACTGAATTACAGTAATCCAGTCGTGACGTGATCCTGGCAGTTACTAGCCTAGCACAGGTAGTGTCCGAAAGGTATTGACGGATTGATGCAATACGGCGCAGTTCGAGAAAACATGCACGGCATGTACTGCTAATCTGATCGTGCATGGACAAGGTCTGGTCAATGTGAACACCGAGATACCTAACTGAGCTCTTGAATGGAATAGAGCTACCCCCAATGACTGTGGACTCACTCCCCACAAGCCCAAGACGTGATGGTGCACCGACAGGTAAAACTTCAGTTTTATCTGTGTTGAGCATCGGTTTGTTGCTGTTCATACATAAAAGTACATCGTCAACACATGTCTCAATATCTGACTGCACAGAAGAAAAATCACCAATTTGTGCACTCTTTGACAATTCAGTGTCATCTGCATATTTATGAAAATCACTCTCCTGTCTTGATATTACATTTGAAAGGGGTTGGGAGTACAATGTAAACAAAACAGGACCTAAGACAGAGCCCTGTGGGACACAAAAACAAGTGGGGTTGGGGCTGACATGACGCCGTCAACAATGACGGACTGAGACCGATCATGAATATAGGACGCAAACCAGTCGAGAACGATGCCACGGTATCCAAAATATAGCTCTAAACGCTTCAGGAGGATGGCGTGGTCAAGCGTATCGAACGCTGCACTGAGGTCCAACAACGTCATGAGTGACACGCGTTTCTCATCCACGTTCACAAGCATACCATCAAGGACACTCAGTACAGCGGTCTCAGTCCTGTACGCGGACTGACATGCGTCCAACAAATCATTATCAGCGAGATGCTTCTGTAACTGAGCCAGGACAACCTTTTCAAGAATCTTTGAAATAAATGAAAGATTTGACACCGATCTATAGTTTTTCAGAACATTGCATACTAAACTAGGCTTTTTCAGAAGAGAATTGACAACCGCCCGCTTGAACTGTGCGTGGACGGAACCTGTGGAGAGAGAGGCACTGACAATGTCAGTTATAAGCGGAACAAGATCATCAAGTGGTTGCTTAGTGAGGAAGGTGGGAATGGGGTCCAGAATACAGCTCTTCGTCGGAGACTTAATACTCAAGTCACGTATGTATTTATGAGTAACAGGGTCAAAACAAGAAAAGATGGGTCATCGTACACAGCAAAATCAGGTGGTTCACAAGAACGAGAGTCCAGATCTTCCCGGATCTGACTAATCTTGTCAGAGAAAAATTCTCAAAAACGTTCCGGGAGTTCTTCTCTAGGGATATCAGTGGGAAGAACTTTTGTCTTGCTCTGGCCTAGAGTTCACCAGTTATGTGAAACAGTTGCTTGCTAGAAGAAGCGGTCGAGTTTATCCAGTCACTGAAATACTGTCGCTTGGCCGTATCAACACTACACTTCATTGAGTCCCTCTCCCTAACGAAAATGTCTCTAAACTGTGAGGCCTTCCTACGCCATCGCCGTTCAGCTCGCCGTTTCCTACACCGCGCCTCTCGAACCTCCTCAGACAGCCACGGGGCTGAGGGGCGGTCAGGTGTTGTCTGTGCTAGTGTATCTCCTACACTTGGTGTAACACGTGTTGGTGAAGATCTTACACATATGCGTTTTCGAGTTGGTGTTGCAGCCTGTGTGAGGTAAACTAGGAGAGAAATATTTGCATGGCATTTGCTCATAGCTGCATTCTCTCTCTCAATATCTCTCTCTCTCTCTCTCTTTCTCTCTCTCTCTCTCACTCTCTCACTCTCTCTCTCTCTCTCTCTCTCTCCCCTTTCTCTCTCTCTCTCTCTATCTCCTCTCTCTCTCTCCCCCCCCCCTTCTGTCTCCCCCCCCCTGTTTCTCTCCCCCACTCTCTCCCTCCCCCCTCTCTCTTTCCCCCCTCTCCCCCCCCTCTCTCTCTCTCTCTCTCTCTCTCTCTCTCTCTCTCTCTTTCTCTCTCTATCCTGTAGCAGTGTGGTGTGTGTGACAACAGTTCACAACTCATCTGCTGGTGAATTTTTCTCATCACGCGGTGAATGCCTGAGTTGTGTTTGAAAAGTTGCTGATTTATGAAAATTAAGTCAATGTAAAGGATGCACTAGTGATGTTCGGTCCTACTGAATGAGCCTATCAGTGTTATGACCGAACATCACGAGTGCATCCTTTACGCTATTTTCATGAACCAGTCACTTCTCAAATAGACCTACAAACTCAGGCACTCACCGCATGGTGGGAATAATTCACCTGCAGGTTGAGTGGTGACCTGTTGTCACACTACTCTCTCTCTCTCTCTCTCTCTCTCTCTCTCTCTCTCTCTCTCTCTCTCTCGCTCGCTCTCTCGCTCGATAAAAGGCAACAGTGACGATCAATTGTGCAATACCACACCACTGATGTATGCATACTTACAGTGTAATCTCCCTTATCATGATGTACTGTGAAGGCGATCACAGAGGCTCGAATAACACGAAGGCTCTTCGATGTTTTGAAACTTTTGTTTGTCAGGTTCGTCATCCGCATCTCTGCAATAGGGCTCATACTGGTATGGTTCAGGTATTGGAGGACATTCTTCATCGTATTGTTTGCTTGAAATGCTCTCAGGGTCACTACTCTTGCAACCCATGTCTAACGTGTTGTCACAATCGCTTGGCTCAGCCATGTTTCGGCTTGAGGCAAAGAGTCTCTATGATGTAACAAACTTGTGATGTGCACTGAATTGCTTAATGAGGTTTTTTCGGCCAGGTGAGAATGGGCTGTTTTACAATGCATTATCACGAAAACAAAATGTGTTATGACTTTTAGAAGTTCATCAATATATTAAGTTATTCAATATTATTGTGTAAACAATAACACTTAAGCCCGCTGACCAATATCTTTAACTCTGCTGTGTGCACTCTCTCTCTCTCTCTCTCTCTCTCTCTCTCTCTCTCTCTCTCTCTCTCTTGCGTCGCCCTGCTTAAATACCATTACACAGGTTCCAGATCTTTCGAGAACCGCGTTGAAGATACCCCACGCTCATGCGGCTTTCGCGACTGACGTCACGTGACAGAGCGAAGACAAATTTAGCCTGACTCCGTCATATAACCAAGCAACTGCATGAGCGGAGAGGCTGATGTAAATATCTCCATAACCTACAATACTCTCGTGCGCTCTGGTACCTTCACAACAGTTTCTTGTCAAGAAACAAATAGTTATTTCCTTCAGGTAACGTCAGTTTGTGCCCACCAGTTTGGAAGATTTTCTTTGATACTCAAAGACATTGAGACGGGAAGGTATTCTGTGAGAAAAGAGGGCAAGTCAGACCAAATGGAGTGAGCTGTTGCCAGTGTGACTGTTACGAGAACAACTACAGAGCAGACTCCGAAAGCTGTCCCTCTTGAATGCTGTGTCCTGTGAGTGATGTGTCCAGTGTACTCCAACGTGGACTACGAAAGTCCACGTTCATGAATTACACGAATTACACCCCTGTGGGGTGTAATTCATGAACGTGGACTTTCAGCGTAGTCTTAGACCCGTGGGGTGTAATTCATGAACGTGGACAGTGTAGTCTTAGATCCGTGGGGTGTAATTCATGAACGTGGACTTTCGTAGTCCACGTTCATGAATTACAGTGTAATTACGCTGATGACGTCAGAGGCATGGGATAATTTCCATGTCGACAGTTTGTCTCCCAGCTCAGAGAAGCAACAGTTTGGTTGGGACGTAAGGCAAGCAGCAGAGCTTGCGATAAAAACCCAGACGATACTACGCGTAGACGAATGCCATGTAACTACTGACCTACTCACCTGACCAAATCGACGATGTCGTGGCTGCACAGGTAAGTATAGTTATACCCGCGCGTTCAGTGTATAATGCTGTCGTCTCTACGTACCTGTAGTGATGAATATCTGTAAGAACACGGTTCTTGCAGGTTGCTGCTTTGTCTCTCTGTGGCTATGGGGAAGTTGGGACCTGAGAGATTGGGAGTTGGAATTTTAGTATGCAAGTACACACACACGCTCTCTCTCTCTCTCTCTCTCTCTCTCTCTCTCTCTCTCTCTCTCTCTCTCTCTCTCTTGCTCTCTCCGTCTCTCAGAGAGAGAGAGAGAGAGAGAGAGAGGGAGATTTTACATACACTGAATACACTATCTCTTGTTTGATAAAGATCACACACACACACACACACACACACACACACACACACACACACGCACCACCTTCCCTTCCTTTCATCAATACCTCCTCCCTCCCTCTCTCCCACCCTCCCACCTCCTATCCATCATCCATCAATCTATCTATCCATCATCCATCCATCTATCCATCCTCGCGCTTCATGCCAACTGTCTACTCTCACGGCGACATTACAGTCCCAGCTCGAACGAGCGAGCGCGGCCCCAGTCACCCTACAAGCCCTTTTATTCGCACCTGCTGCTAATGGCCGGGGCACCAGGTGAGCATTCTTAGTGCTGACTTGCTGTAAAAAGGCCAGCTGAACAGAGGAAGGTGAACTGTAGGGGTTGGTCTTTGCGTGATGGAGTGGCACCGCCAGGAAACTACTGGTTTAGCGGGGGAGAGGGAAGGTTGGAATGGGTGTGGGGATGGGAGGTTAAGGAAGAGGTGAGGCGGGGGGCGGGGGGGTGGGGGTGGGGGTGGGAGGAGGACCTTTAGTCACTGGACATCTTAAAACTGAATAAGGAAAACGCCGTTTAACGCGATGCTTAATTTGCTCCTGTTATCGGGTACCACGAGATAGGGTTCTTGGGAAGTGTAAAGGCAAACGTGCTTCTCTGATAAAGTGGCTACAAAGCCTACGACAAATCTGCTGTGCGAATCACCGGCCCGCAGTATCGCGCACTTTGGAGTATGACCAACTTGCTTTGTGTCTTATGGGCATTCATAGAAATCGGTCGAATAGGCGAGGTTGCAGACAAATCTATGCGGTAGGAAAATCTATACTAAAAGCCACCTCCAGTCTCCGGGGTCTTTTGTAATGTAAATGTCGTACTTAGGCGTTTGTATTCCTCCATCTCTCTGTCTTATGGTTCCCTGCTCTCTGACTTTCTTCTTCTGTCTGCCTGCCTGTCTGTCATTGACGACACACACAGGCCCATTGAAAAGTAAAACGTCATTGCATGGCAAAAATACGAAATCTGTCTCAAAATTAAGACAAGTTTCCAATCAGGGGTAGACCTACGTGTATGTGTCGTGTGGAGAGACCTGTCATCATCTGGTGGAGATGTAAGACATCAGAGGCAAACTTTGGAGAGTATGTCTCCCTAGATCTGTTGATCGTTACTGGGTCTGGGCTGATCGTCTTGGAAAAGTACTTGTGATTAAACAGAGAATAAGGATGTTAAATCAAAACGCTGACAGTATATGTCACAGATGACTGATGGAGGGAGGGAGGGAGGGGGGGAGTTTTACAGTCTCTCAGCCTTTGTGGGCTATTTAAGGGCATTTAATCACAAAAACATTAGAATTGTTTTGAATAAGAACGGATCAAATATCGACTTTTCTCATTATTCGCCGCTTACGAAACGCACAGGGAGACAGGGTGGTCAATGTTTACCCCCAACCCACAGGGAGACAGGGTGGTCAGTGTTTACCCCCAACCGACAGTGGGAGACAGGGTGGTAAGTGTTTACCCCCAACCCACAGGGAGACAGGGTGGTCAGTGTTTACCCCCAACCGACAGTGGGAGACAGGGTGGTCAGTGTTTACTCCCAATCGACAGAGGGAACAATTGACTGAGAAGAACATATAAACACATTGTGGGATTATCTTCATAGAACCGTGACATTGTGTCTTCAATAGCGTCGGTGTCGCAGCATGGGCATGAATGTTCCTTAACCGGTTTTCATCCGCGTGTGTTTCTTGCTCGGTTGTTTATCATCATCATCATCATCATCATCATCATCATCATCATCATCATCATCATCATCATCATCATCATCATCACCATCATCATCATCATCGTCATCATCACATCATCATCTTTGGGATGATGATGACGAAGACAACGACGACGACAATGTCGACGACAACGACGACGACGACGATGTTGATGATGATGATGATGATGATGATGATGATGATGATGATGATGATGATGATGATGATGATGATGATGATGATGATGATGATGGTGATGGTGATGACGAAGACA
>JAWQFJ010014977.1:7500-10000 GCA_034096865.1 Theodoxus fluviatilis | reverse complement strand
TAGAAATACAGAGCGATTGCACGTCTTCCGCCATAGACGCTGGGCAACCACGAGTTTGACAGAGGGGTGGACGGCCTGATGCCGTATCTGGAAAAGGTGGACCATCCAATTGTCTGCGCCAACCTCGATCTCGCGCACGAGCCCCGGATGAAGCCGTACATAAACAGCTCCATAGTGCTGTCACGTGACGGGGTGAGGATTGGAGTGATTGGCTACATCACCTCCGATACGGGATCCATCTCCAATGGAGGTCAGTAGGTCAAGATACGTCATCCCGCCCTCTGATAGGTCATTTTCCCACGTTAGGCTTGTTTTCTCACGCACAGTCACACATCCCTATAACTCATCGCGTGTTTGAGACTTCTACATCACACGGCCAACACTGTAGTTTAGACTACTACAGCACACGGTCAACACTGTAGTTTAGACTACTACATCACACGGTCAACATTGTAGTTTAGACTTCTACATCACCCGGTCAACACTGTAGTTTAGACTACTACAGCACACGGTCAACACTGTAGTTTAGACTACTACAGCACACGGTCAACACTGTAGTTTAGACTACTACAGCACACGGTCAACACTGTAGTTTAGACTACTACATCACACGGTCAACACTGTAGTTTAGACTACTACATCACACGGTCAACACTGTAAAACATGGTGTCGAAGCTCTAGAAGAGACAAAGTTTTAGACTGCTACAGCACACGGTCAACACTGTAGTTTAGACTACTACAGCACACGGCCAACACTGTAGTTTAGACTACTACAGCACACGGCCAACACTGTAAAACGTGTTGTCAAAGCTCTATGAGACAAACATGGGGGGGGGGGGGGGGGGAATATGGAAGCCGCATGCAGTTACCAAACCGTCGATCTTCCAATTGACGTTCGAATGTTCCTCATCATTGATGTTGATGATGATGATGATGATGATGATGATGATGATGATGATGATGATGATGATGATGATGATGATGATGAGAAGGAGGTCGTCAGGTGAGGTTTCACTGAATATGGTGGCTATATTTGATGAACGAAAGTTGTGGATACACTGTGTCACCTCCTCTATATGAATGATCGAGGTGTTCAAAGATAATTCACCTTGCAACAAAAACGAATATTTCAAACAAAACTTTTGCACGGGTAATGGTATTGTTGTGGCATGAAAAGATAATGCAAATCAAAACTACATTACGTTACTTTTTAGCATCAAACAGCACTTTAAAAAAAGTATTTAAAAACCACACACAAACAGGCTACATAGAGTGTATGACCTGCAATCAACCCAAAGTTCATTCACTGACGACAATACATGTCCCACTTTTGGGGCGAAAAGATAATGCACGCATGTTTTCACGTGCATGCTAACTTTTATGATTGCCTGTATATCTTTCTTGACTCTCGCTCTTCCAGGAAGATTTTCTTCACATTGACGTAACTCATCAGCAACTGCGTCTCCAAGGTCGAACCTCTAGTGCAACGTGACAATGTTGCCTGCGTCTCCAAGGTCGAGCCTCTAGTGCAACGTGACAATGTTGCCTGCGTCTCCAAGGTCGAGCCTCTAGTGCAACGTGACAATGTTGCCTGCGTCTCCAAGGTCGAGCCTCTAGTGCAACGTGACAATGTTGCCTGCGTCTCCAAGGTCGAGCCTCTAGTGCAACGTGACAATGTTGCCTGCGTCTCCAAGGTCGAGCCTCTAGTGCAACGTGACAATGTTGCCTGCGTCTCCAAGGTCGAGCCTCTAGTGCAACGTGACAATGTTGCCTGCGTCTCCAAGGTCGAGCCTCTAGTGCAACGTGACAATGTTGCCTGCGTCTCCAAGGTCGAGCCTCTAGTGCAACGTGACAATGTTGCCTGCGTCTCCAAGGTCGAGCCTCTAGTGCAACGTGACAATGTTGCCTGCGTCTCCAAGGTCGAGCCTCTAGTGTAACGTGACAATGTTGCCTGCGTCTCCAAGGTCGAGCCTCTAGTGCAACGTGACAATGTTGCCTGCGTCTCCAAGGTCGAGCCTCTAGTGCAACGTGACAATGTTGCCTGCGTCTCCAAGGTCGAGCCTCTAGTGCAACGTGACAATGTTGCCTGCGTCTCCAAGGTCGAGCCTCTAGTGCAACGTGACAATGTTGCCTGCGTCTCCAAGGTCGAGCCTCTAGTGCAACGTGACAATGTTAGCTGCGTCTCCAACGTGACAATGTTGCCTGCGTCTCCAAGGTCGAGCCTCTAGTGCAACGTGACAATGTTGCCTGCGTCTCCAAGGTCGAGCCTCTAGTGCAACGTGACAATGTTGCCTGCGTCTCCAAGGTCGAGCCTCTAGTGCAACGTGACAATGTTGCCTGCGTCTCCAAGGTCGAGCCTCTAGTGCAACGTGACAATGTTGCCTGCGTCTCCAAGGTCGAGCCTCTAGTGCAACGTGACAATGTTGCCTGCGTCTCCAAGGTCGAGCCTCTAGTGCAACGTGACAATGTTGCCTGCGTCTCCAAGGTCGAGCCACTAGTG
>JAWQFJ010014977.1:0-2500 GCA_034096865.1 Theodoxus fluviatilis | reverse complement strand
GTGACTGTTGTGTTTGTCCTTCACTGTGTGTTTCAGTGTCCGCCTCCTCCTCGCATTCATTGTGGTGTGTTTGTGACTGTTGTGTTTGTCCTTCACTGTGTGTTTCAGTGTCCGTCTCGTCCTTGCGTTGTTGGTGGTGTGTTTGTGACTGTTGTGTTTGTCCTTCACTGTGTGTTTCAGTGTCCGTCTCCTCCTCGCGTTCATGGTGGTGTGTTTGTGACTGTTGTGTTTGTCCTTCACTGTGTGTTTCAGTGTCCGTCTCGTCCTTGCGTTGTTGGTGGTGTGTTTGTGACTGTTGTGTTTGTCCTTCACTGTGTGTTTCAGTGTCCGTCTCGTCCTTGCGTTCATGGTGGTGTGTTTGTGACTGTTGTGTTTGTCCTTCACTGTGTGTTTCAGTGTCCGTCTCGTCCTTGCGTTCATGGTGGTGTGTTTGTGACTGTTGTGTTTGTCCTTGCGTTCATGGTGGTGTGTTTGTGACTGTTGTGTTTGTCCTTCACTGTGTGTTTCAGTGTCCGTCTCCTCCTTGCGTTCATGGTGGTGTGTTTGTGACTGTTGTGTTTGTCCTTCACTGTGTGTTTCAGTGTCCGTCGACTGGTTCTTTCGTGTAACTGTTCACCTGTCTTTGTCAGGCTCTTCGTGTGTTTGTTGATTCGTTGTCGATATACCAGTCCATTCGTCAATTTTAAAGATCGTCTGTCGATTGGTCTCTTTGCTGTGTTCTTTTTTTGTGTCTCTCCGTGCAACTGTCATATTGTGTGTCGTGTGTGTGTGTGTGTGTGTGTGTGTGTGTGTGTGTGTGTGTGTGTGTGTGTGGTGCGTGTGTGTAGTGCGTGTGTGTGTATGTGTGTGTGTGTGTCTGTGTGTGTGTGTGTGTGTGTGTCTGTCTGTCTGTCTGTCTCTGTGTGCGTGCGTGTGTGTATGTGTGTCTG
Source organism: Theodoxus fluviatilis (assembly GCA_034096865.1). Taxonomy (NCBI): domain Eukaryota; kingdom Metazoa; phylum Mollusca; class Gastropoda; order Cycloneritida; family Neritidae; genus Theodoxus; species Theodoxus fluviatilis. The sequence goes on along the minus strand of JAWQFJ010014977.1, from coordinate 1,571 downwards.
TCTGTCTTGTCTGTCTTGTCTGTCTGTCTGTCTGTCTTGTCTGTCTGTCTGTCTGTCTGTCTGTCTGTCTGTCTGTCTGTCTGTCTGTCTGTCTGTCTGTCTGTCTGTCTGTCTGTCTGTCTGTCTGTCTCTCACCCCTTCTCTCTCTCTCTCTCTCTCTCTCTCTCTCTCTCTCTCTCACCACCCCTTCTCTCCCTCCCTGCCCCCCTCTCTCTCTCTCTCTCTCACTCTCTCTTTCTCTCTGTCTCTCTATCTCTCTCTCACCCCTTCTCTCACTCACTCAGTCTCTCTCTCACCACCCCTTATCTCATCCCCCCCCCCTCTCTCTCACTCACTCACTCTCACTCACACATCACACTGCACACACAGGGACGCCACCATCTACAGAGACGCCCGTGGCGGACTACCCCGTGGTGGAGGAGAACCCCTCAGGTCACCCCGCCCTGGTGGTGACGGCCTACGCCTACAGCAAGTACCTCGGCTTTATCCGGGTCAGTCCATGGGGTGGAGGGGGGTGGGGGTCAGGGAGTGGGGGGTCAGGGAGGGGGGGGGGGAGAGGGGTCAGAGAGTGAGGGACGGGGTAAGTTTTAACATACAGAGCCGAAGCCCTACGAGGGACAGATGGAAAAAAAAGTTAGACCAAAGGCGGGGACTGAACCCGCAACCTTTCGGTTGGTGCCCGAAATGCTCTGCCAGCTGAGCTGGCATGGCCCGAGTTGTCTTCTCCTGTCTACACTGCCCTGTATCAGCGGCTGCTGTCTCGCCCTTAAAAAGCCAGGATGACCCGATTCTTTGTTTAGCTTTGGTGGTCTTTCCCAGCTGTCATAGGTCTTGTCCCTGGTCACCCACTCCATCCTGAAAGTAAAGTAGGTCAGTTTAAACGTACAGACCCCATGCCTTGGGAGGGACGGGCAGCAAAAAAGTAGGACCACGGGCGGGGAATGAACCCCTTGCCTTTCGGGTGATAGGCTTCTGGAAGAAAAGTGATGACGTTAGATTGGAGATTTGAGACAGAGGATTGAAAGTTCCCAATACAGGGCATGACACTGCGCAGGACACACAGGGGGAAAAATTCCGGACCTCATGCAGTGAGCGAACCCGCGACCTCGCGATGAACGACATAGGGAATGGAGATAGATAGGAGAAAGATTGAGGAATACGCGGCAATGAAGAATTGGGTGATGAAATGGCAAGTATGAAGTAATGTCTGAACCGGGGGTTTTAATGGCTGAGGGAAAAAGGGGGGGGGGGGGGGGGAGTTTATTGTTTTGTGGGGGTCCGGGTGGGAAACTGCGATTGAATTTTTTTTTTTTTTTTTTTTTTTGGGCGGGCGGCGGGTACCGAAAAAAAAAGCCCTCGCGCAGGGATTTTTCAGGGGAACTGGAAAGCCGGGGGGAGGTCTAGGGGAGGGGCGCAAAAAAAAAATTTAAGCTTTCTTTCTTTATTTATTTGGTTCTTTCTTTCGTCCCAAGCCAAAGCCCCCCCCACACTCCATTCGGCGAACTACTTTTTTTTTTTTTTCAATCCAGGGCGAATTACTTTTTTTTTCATTATGTTTTTGTTGGGTTAAC